>CAUYON010011921.1:0-11483 GCA_963573935.1 Arctocebus calabarensis | reverse complement strand
GTTGTACTAATTTTGATTCTCAGCCACAAGTGTATAAACATTCCCTTTCACCACATTTGCACCATCTATTGTTTCTTGACTTTAATAATTGCTGTTTTGACAGGGGTATGGTGGTATCTCATTGTAGTTTTAATTAGCATTCCCTTGATTGTTAATGATGTTTTTTGGTTATCTTACTGTCTCTTTTGAAAGATATCTGTTCATATAATTTGTCCTCATTTTAACGAATTTTTTTCTTGCTGATTTCAGTTTTTCTTATAGATTCTGGATATTAGTCCTTTGTCAGAACTATAGTTTTCAAATATTTTATCCCATTATGTAGGTTTCCCCTATATTATTTTGCTGTGGAGAACTTCTTTGATTTAATTAGGTGCACTTTATATATTTTTGTTTTTGTTGTTTATGTTTCTGGGATCTTAGTACTAAATTCCTTTCCCAGTTCAAAGTAAAGTGTTTTATAGATTTTATTCTAAAATTGTTATTGCTTCAAATGTTACATTTACTTAATCCATTTTTAGTTAATTTTATTATAGGGTAAGAAAGTGGATCTGGATCATTTCTTTTCTTTTTTTTGCATGTGGCTATCCATATATGTTTTCATCTACTGTGCCAGAATTCAATTCATTGTACATATTTGGCTTTATTTACAGATTGTCTATTCTGTTCCTTTGACCGTTTCTGCTTTTGTACTAGTGCCATGCTGTTTTGGTTACTATTGCCCTGTAGCATGATTTGAGGTAGAGTAATGTGATGCCTCCACCTTTCTTCTTTTTGTTTTGAATTATTTTGGCTATTTGGGCTCTTTTTTGGTTCTATATACATTTTAGAATGATTTTTTCCTAATTCTTTGATGAATGATGTTGATCAAATTATCCAACCTCAAATCCACCTTGAATAAGGATGGCATTGAATGTGTAGATTGCTTTGGACAGCATTTTCACAGTATTGATTTTTCCTATTCATGAGCAAGGGATTTTTTTATCCATCCATTTTTGCTATCTATGGTTTTTTCATCAGTTTTATAGTTCTCCTTATAAAAACCTTTTACTACCTTAATTAATCATATTCTTGTTTATTTTTTATAGCTATTATAAACAGGATTAAATTCTTAATTTGATTCTCAGTTTGATCATTATCAGTATATAGCCATACAATTGATTTGGGTACATTTACTTTATAATCTGAGACCTTACTGAATTCATTTATCAAATCTAAGAATCTTTTTTTAAATTTTATTTTATGTTAATTTGAGGGTACAACCAACTATGTCACAATGTTTGTTAGGTAGTGTCCCTTTTGTAGTTGCACTCCACACTCAAATAGTGCCATATACCCCTACATTGTACACATTGTACCTATTACGCGGGAGCATCCAAAACCTCTTTTCCTCCTCTCTCTCCCTCCCTTCTTTCCTCCTCCCTCCAAGATGAATTGAAATGTGTTTTTCTCCTATGTGGGTATGAATTAGATCATCTGCTTGCTTTGTATCAGTATTGAGTACATCAGATATTGGCTTTTACAGTCTTGTGATACTTTATTAAAAAGAATGTGTTTCAACTACATCCAGGTTAATGCAAAAGATATAAAGTCACAATCTTTTTAGGGCAGAATAGTATTCTGTGGTATATACATACAAGAGTTTGTTAATCCATTCTTTAGTTGATAAGTATTTAGGTTTTTTCCGCATCTTGGTGACTGTCAGTCAAGCTGTAATACACATTGTAGTGCAAATGTCCTTATGATATAAATGATTATTTTTTTCTTTTGAGTAAATGCATAGTAGTGAGATTGTGGGATCAAATGGGTGGTTTAATTTGAGTTCTTTGAGTATTCTCCATACTTCTTTCCAAAGATGTTGTATTAGTTTGGAGTCTCACCAACAGTGTAAAAGTGTTCCCCTGTCTCCAATCCATGCCAGCACTTGCATTTTGGGATTTATGATGTAGACTAATCTTACTGTGGTTAGGAGGTATCTCAAGGTGGTTTTTATTTGCATTTCTCTAATGTTCAGGGCCAATGGATAGTTTTTCCTATCTTTCTTCAGCAATTTATCTGTCTTGCTCAGAGAAGGTTCTGCTCATGCCTCAGATGAGATTGTTTGCTCTTCTTCTGTTGATTAATTTCAGTTGTCTAGTTATCAAACCTTTGTCAGAGTCATAACATGCAAATATCTTTTCTCATTCTGAAGGTTGTCTAGTTGCTTTGGTTGTTGTCTCTTTACAATGTTCAGAAGCTATTCAGTTTAATTAAGTCCCATTTGTTTATTTTTGTTGTTGTTTCAATTGCCACTTGATATTTCTTCATAAATCTTTCCCCAGGCCAACATCCTCAAGAGTTTTTCACTCCTTCTTCTACGATGTTTGTCATTTCATGTCTTAGATTTCCACAATTTATCCATCCTGAGGCAATTTTTGTGTGTGATAAAAAGTATTGGTCCAGTTTCAATCTTTAATATATGGTTATCCAGTTCTCTCAGCACCACTGATTGAATAGGGATTCTTTTCCCCAGTGTATGCTTTTGTTTGGTTTAATCAAAGATTAGATGGCTATAAGAACTAGTTTCATTTCTTAGTTTTCTGTTCAGTAACAAATGTCTATATCTCTATTTTTGTGCCAATACTGTGGACTTGTAATATAGCCTAAAGTCTGGTAGAGTGATGCTTCTGGCATTGTTTTTATTGCTAAAACTTTCCTTGACTATAGAGTGGTTTTATGGTTCCATATTAAATGAAGAACTATTTCTTCCAGTTCTTCAAAGTTTGATTTTGACATATTAGTGAGGATTGCTTTGAATCTGTAGATTGCTGTGGGAAGTATAGATCCAAATCCATTCCCAAGCACCCACCTTCTGTGCTGGTTTTCCTCAGGTCCAGACCTCCTTCCTGGTTCCTGTAATCCATCACTGCTTCACTGTGTCCCTGGAGTGATAACCCTGGGAGGTTCCCCCTACCCAGAGGTGGTTGTAGTTTTCTTTCCCCTGCCTCACCCTGAATTGGAAGGAGATGTTTGTAGCCCACCATCTTGCTTAACCTCCTCCCCCTAAATCTAGGAATTTTTTCATGCTGTCTTTTGAGCTTTTTTAGGTACATGTCATATTTTCTGCTAATGGAGATATTCTTATTTTCTCTTTCCTAATTTGGATGTCTTTTATTTCTTTTTCTCATCTGATTGCTCTGGCTAGAACCTCCAGTAATAAATTGAATGAAAGTGTTTATCTTGCTCTCATTTTTAGAAGGAATCCTTTCAACATTTTACCATTTGGAATGATATTGGCCAGGGAATATTGTGTATGGCTTTTACATGCATTAATTTGAGGTTTGTTTCTTCAAACTAGACTCTGGAATAAAAGAACCTGGCAGACATATACAGAACATTCTCAAACCTCAAATATTCTACTCCTAATTCTTCTCATCTGCATTATGGGACAGTCATAAAGATAGAACATACATAAACTATAATTTTTTTTAAATTAAAATCATATTAACCACCTTCTCAGACTATAGTAGAAAAATTGGAAATAAATTCCAAGGAGATATTTCAAAAGTATACAAATATATGGAACTTAAACAAGCAGTTTCTGAACGGTCTTTGGGTTAATGATGAAATCATGATGAAAATTAAAAAAATGTCTAAAATGATAAAATAATGCCAAATTATTAAAATCTGCAGAATATCACAGAAAGCTAAGAAAAAGATTTATAGAACTAAATGCAGAAAGATCACAGATTGACATCCTCAGGGAACTAGAATAGCAAAACAAACCAAAGCAAAGCTAGTAGAAGAAAATAGCAAAGTTCAGAATAGAACTAAATAAAATTGAAACCAAAATAACAGTGCAAAGGGTCAATGAAATAAAATGTTCCTTCTTTAAAAAAGAACCTTAGTTGATAGACCACTACACAGATTAACCAAAAAAGAGAGAGAATTTCAATAAGCTCTATCAGAAATGAAAAATGAGAATTATAATGATGTACCATAGAAATATAAAAGATCATCTGAGATTACTATGAATACCTTAATACATACAAACTAGAAAATCTAGGAGAAATGGATAAATTTGTGAAAACCTACAATCTTCTGATCTTGAATCAGGAAAAAATAGAAATTCTGAACAGACCAACAGTGAGTAATGAGATTGGATGAGCAATAAAAACTACCATTAAGGAAAAAATAAAATTAAATTAAAAAGTATATGAATGGCAGGATTTAGCATGTTGCTTACTATATTATGTACATATCATTTAAACCAACTGGTTAGACATTGGGAACAAGACGTGTATTACAGCAACAAAATTGATGAGATATAATCTCAATGACATGACTTCTAGCTTTTGTACTGTATGAATTTGTTATGTAATAAAAGGAGAAGGATCTGTGAATTACTTGAACAACTTGAAAAGAAAAAAAAATCCCAGACCAGACAGATTCATAGCCAGATTCTACCAGATTTACAAAGAACTGATACCAATCTTATTGAAATTGTTCCAAAAATGGAGATGGAGAGAATCCTCCTTAACTCATTTACAAAGATAGTATCACTCTAATACCAAAACTAAGAAAGGACACAACACAAAATGAAAATTACAAACCACTGTCCCTGATTAACATATATGTAAAAATTCTTCAAAAAAATACTAGCAAACCCAAACCAGCAGCACGTAAAAAAGGTAATCCATAATGACCAAGAGGGTTTCATTCCAGAGATACATGGATAGTTCAACATACACAAGCCTAAACATGGTTCACCCCTTACACAAAATTATAAATGATATAGGTGCAGAAAAAGCATTTGATACAATTTAGCATCTCTTCTCGATAAAATCCCTTGACAAAGTAGCCATAGATGGATTTGAAATATTATCAAATATATTTTAGCATGTACTGAAACAATAATGGGTGCACTTTTAAATTCTTGTATAAGTAAAGTGGAAAGATCTATTAGCCATTTTATTATACAGAGGTTAGAAAACCTAAGTTTGGTTTTTGGAAACATAAATCGCTTAAGTCTTTGTGTTTAAGCCACTCAATGATTCTTTTAATTCATCAATTGTTATTATTACCAACATTTTATGATAACAATGGTTTGACTTTAAAACATGCAAAAATGGTATAGTATTCAGAAAACAGTATGTTTTTGGTAGATTTTCAGTCTTTACATAGAAGTTCCATGTGTCATAAAATTAAGACAATATTTTCTATTTATTTCATGCACACATTTTTTAGAACACAAATTATAGTGTTTGAACTCTAAAAATTCTCTCAAACTCTTCAATAAATGCTTGAGCAAAGGAGAAATTATTTAAAGAAATAGATTATTATTAGATGAGCTCATTTTTACCTTCTTCAATTTTATGTATTAGGAAGGATTTCACCAATTGAAAATTCGGTTATCCTTTGAAGATTTTAAACTGCACCACCTTAAGATCTAGAAATCCTTAGCCATCTTAACTGAAGATACAGAATTTTGAATTTCTAAATTTAAGAAAATATTACTGTGCAAAAACTGTGGATTTAAAAATTCGAAATCAATATTTCAAAACTTTTAAAAAATTTTGGGCAGCACCTGTGGCTCATCGAGTAGGGCGCTGGCCCCATATGCTGAAGTTGACGGATTCAAACCCAGCCTCGGCCAAACTGCAAAAACAGAAAAATAGCTGGGCATTGTGGCGGGCGCCTGTAGTTCCAGCTACTCAGGAGGCTGAGGCAAGAGAATCACCTAAGCCCAGGAGTTGGAAGTTGCTGTGAGCTGTGTGACGCCACGGAACTCCACCGAGGACGATAAAGTGAGACTCTGTCTCTACAAAAAAATAAATAAATAAATAAAAAACTTTAAAAAAATTTCTTCAATTGGAAAATGAATTTAAAGTGCAGCATCAAATTAAGGACCTACTACCAAGTTTGTCTAAGCTATTTTACATACACCTTAATACACAGACCACGAAAGGAGTAAAAAGATACTCAATTTACTAGCACAAAAAATAAAATTTCTATAAGCTATTGAATAAATGAGTCTATCTCTCCCTAAGGTATAGCCTATTGAATTAATAATAAAAAAGTGGTGATTTTATTGAATAAGATAAGAATTAAATCAGCTCACTAACTCATGCATTTTAGAGAGAAGTATGTTCCCTCGTCCCTGTTCATTAATTTCCTCATTATATATTCTTTTTGTACTTCCATGAGAGATTCACTTGTTTTCAGCCTTTGGCAATGACTAGTGTGCTTGTGTTTATAGTCCATGGATTGCTTTTCTACATTTCTGCTTTGTTACATGCTCCTGTGAGATAAAAAAGCAGGCGAATGAAATTGAAAAATATACTATCCAAAATTCGTCGTAGCCCACCATTGCCAAAGTGCATTGTGCAAGTGGTGATTCCTGCAGAAACAGACAGATGAAATATAACTCTGCCAACCAACTTCAAACTATCAGAGTCAGCTATTTTAAGTAAATTCTTTAGTTAGCAGTATGCTAACTATGCATAATGCATATAACTCTTATAACTCAAGCTACAAGAGAGATATAGTTTTCCCCAAACATTATTATAGCCACAGAAGGTAAAAAATCTAATAAATTGATATTCATTTCTTGGGAATAAATAAATTTTAATGAACTACTTTGCTATTCTATTCTTCTCACCATAGAATTGCTTCACTAATAATCAGAGATACTATTAAATTACCAGGTATAGAGTGAGTTCCAAATATATTTACTGTTTTACGGTGACTTCAAAGTTAACATTTTTGGTGTTATAGTCAGTACAAAAATACACATTCTGTAACACACCAGCCCATTGGGAAGATAGTTAGTATATTTCTTTCTTTTCTAAATAATGTGAATATTTATGATTGATCAATTAAATAATGTTCTCCCTACCTGTGACAACTGGCCAATTAAAGGCTTAATTCTTTTACATTTCTGTTCTCTTAACAAACTGTTGAAGTTCATTCCTTTATAGTTCACATGGGAAGCATACTCGTTTTTTATTTTTTTTTCTTTAATCTGACAGACTCTTACTATGTTGCCTTCAATAAAATGCCATGGCAGCACAGCTCGCAGCAACCTCAAACTCTTAGGCTTAAGCGATTCTCTTGCCTCAGCCTCCTAAGTAGCTGGGACTACGGCTCCTGCCACAATGCCTGGCTATTTTTTTGTTGTGGTTGTCATTGTTTTTTGCAGGCATGGGTTAGGGTTGAACCCGCCACCTCTGGTGTATGTGGCTGGCGCCTTAGCTGCTGGGCTATAGGCACCGAGCCGGGAGGCATACTCTTAATGTTGTTAGAATGATTTATAACTATTTCTGATCTAAGGAATAAACAAATGGTGGGGGATGAGAGTGAAGAGAGAATGACATTCTTTATTCATGCATAGAATGGAATAAACCTGTGGGATAGTTAATTTTATGTGCTGACTTAACTGGGCCACAAAGTGTATAGGTATTTGAACAAATGTTATTCTCGGTGTATCTGTGTGGGTGCCTCTGGTTGAGATTAATGTTTTGCTTGTTTGTTCATTTGTTTTAGATTGAGTCTCATTATGTTGCCCTTGGCAGAGTTCCCTGGCATCATAGCTCATAGCAACCTCATACCCTTGGGTTCAAGGAATCTTCTTGCTGTAACCTCTTTAGTAGCTGGGACGACTAGCACCACCACAGCATCTGAGTATTATTTTTTTTTCTATTTTGGAGATAGGGTCTGGTTCGTGCTCAGGCTGGTCATGAACTCCTGAGCTCAGGTGATCCTCCCACCTTGACCTCCCAGAGTGCTAAGATTACAGGCACAAGCCACTTGTGCCAGTTTGTGATTAATGTTTGAATTGGCCAGTTGAGTAAAGTAGCTTGCTTTCCCTCTTGTACATGAACCTCAATTGAAAACTTGAGTAGAATAAAAAGGCTGCATCGGTAAGACCCATCTGACTGCTTGGAGCTGAGACATCAAACTTTTTCAATCTTTGGACTCAAACTGAAACATCAGTTCATTTTGAATCTCGAGCCTCCTAGCTTTCAGACTAGAGCTTGAACCTGTAGCTTTCCTCGTTCTCAGGACTTCAGACTTGATCTGTAATTATACCACCTGCCAGCTTGCTGACCAGCTGGAGATCCTGAATACCTTTAATGAGATCCTGCCCCTTCTGGTATTACCTTCTGCCTTATTCTCCACAATTTTTTTTTGTCTTAAACAATGAAAGGTTGTTCTTTGTTCTTCAGATATAGACCAAAGTCCTTGGAAAATTTGCTTTCTCAGAAAAATCCTCTGCGAAGCCCTTAGATTATTCAGATGCCATTAGCTGCTAAGGTGATTTACTTCTATATTTTGGAGATTTTGCCATTGTGGTATTAGCATAGGGTGTGTTATCATTCCTTCAATGTTTGCCTTTCTTAGAGGAACACAGAAAAATACTTTCTTCATCATTATTATGTTTTTAATGTCCACAGTGCTTTCTGAAAAAAAGTAGGACTGAACATGTATTTATTGACTAGATCAATAAGAGACATTGATTAATAAAGGGGAGCTGCCTCAATTTGATAAATAATGTTTAATAACAACAATGCCTATTGATAGAACTATACTTACTATTGAAAGACTAAAATATGTCCCATTATCATCAAGAAAAAAACAAGGATGTCTTTTATTGACTTTTCCTTCCAGGATTAGTCTAGAAGTAGTAGTTAATGCAATAAGATAAGAAAAATGGTATGTCAACTGGGAGAAAATAAATAAAACTGTCTTTGTATAAAGTGGAGATTAAAACAGAGGTACGTAGAGATGGAAACAAAACAGAGGTAATTAGAGATTGAAACAGAGGTATGTTGCTCTGGGGAAGAGCCAAAGACAAGGAGGTATAAAATGGGAGGTTACGCACAAAATCAAAGCCAAGAAGAAATTGAATTTAAGCACCAAGGAAACAAAGTAGTCATGAATGATTAAAAATTTATCAGTGAATTAAAATCTAGTAGACAATGGGAGGCATGGAGAAATAAAAATACAAGTAAAGAGAACAGTTTTAACACATACTATACTGGAAATAAGAATGGAAGCTTAAAATCATTTTCATTGGCAGCCTACTTAGTACTTTTTCCCAAAGCCTACATGCAACTCTCTAAACTCTCTAAAACTTTGTAACAAGTTAGGATAAGGTTCTTAGAATAGGGCTATTTATTCTGTTTTTCCACATAAAGCATGTCTTTCATATACAATCTTCTCAATGCCTTATTATTCTTTTGTGAAATTTTTATTTTTATTGTGATAAAATATTGAGATATTTTATTTTTATTTTTCTTAAAAAATATCCAACTAATTTATTATTATTATTTTTATTTTGACACAGAGTCTCACTTTGTCACCCTTGGTAGAATGCCATAGAATCACAGCTCACAGCAACCTCCAGCTCCTGGGCTTAGGCGATTCTCCTGCCTCAACTTACCAAGTAGCTGGAACTACAGGCACCCGCCACTATGCCTAGCTATTTTCTTTTTTTTTTTTTGAAGTTTGGCCAGGGCCAAGCTCGAACCTGCTACCCTCAGTATATGGGGCTGGCGCCCATACTCACTGAACCACAGGTAGCGCCCCAACTAAAATTTTAATTAGAAGAGTTTGGAATTTAGTGTAATGTTTTCCATAATCTTATGGCAATATAAAAGTAACTTTTTACTATAAAGATAACTTCACACATAAATAAAAATAACAATGTTCATGTAGATCTCTTAGCCATTACATATTACTCTCATAGAAAATTCAGACCTTCATAAAATAAGCATAGAGTAGGCAACTAGTGAAAATTATCTTCAGTGGAATCTGTATATTTAGATCCTAAACTCTTATGTAGTGGATGGCATTTGTCAATTTCTTTAGACAGGGTACAGTGATTCATACCCATAACTCAAGTATTTTGGGAGGTCAAGGTAAGAGGATCCCTTGAAGCTTTTAGTTTGAGACCACCTTGAAAAACAAACTGAGACTCCCATCTCTACAAAAAAAAAAAATATATATATATATATATATATGCCAGGTATAGAGGCACTTTCCTGTAGTGCCAACTACTCAGGAGGCTCAGACGGGAGGCTTAAACCCGGGAATTCAGGTTGCAGTGAATAAAACCTGAATGATGATACTACTGCACTCTAATCAGATGAACAGAGTGAAATCATATATTAAAAATAAATTCTCAAAGAAAATAGTTATTGAAGAGTATAATTTACTTAAGTTTCTCTACCCTCTGTCAGTGGACTTGAGGAAATCACTTAGACAAAAAGCTAGTTAGTTCTTAGATCTCAGAGGACTTAATATTCCTCCAAATGAGCTAAACTAGGGTTTAGCTGAATTATGTATGCATGCACAACCTTAGGATGAGAAAAATAGGATGTTCATCAGATTTTTATATGCCATGACCTTTCATTGCTGATGACTCTTCAAAAAATGTCTAAGAGATCCCTGAAATTTAAACAATTCCAATATAATATAATTCAAACATTTTCTAAAAAGCAGAAACAATGCATGAAATAGTCATTGCTAAATAAATAATTAATTTATTAAACAATTAAAATTAGTGATAATCATTTACTTAATCACCCTTAACATCTGGCAATTTCAAATAATGACTCTTGGTTGGAGAAAGAAAAAAAGCCTTGTTCTAAGATTTTTAAATAGCATCGATAATTTGAACTCTAATGTGCTTTAAGTGTGTGACTTTGGCAGCACAAACAGTGGGTTTGAGGCCAAATGAGCTGTCCATCAAGGAAGATTAGTTTAGACAACATGTGGATTGGAAGATTCAAGTTGCAAGGTAATCAAATTGCATAATCAAAGCACTCTCCAGAGACTTGTAATCCAACCTGATTATCTTTTGATTCCTAAAGTGTATGTCTTATCGATACAACATCCATTTTCCTCTGAAGTCCAGTCATGAACACGGAGAATAAAACATTACATATGCTAGTTTGTTGTAAATGTTTACAAAGAAGACTTCTTTCTGAATCAGCTCATTGGTGCTGCAGAGAAAAGATAATCTGTTGATTAGTGAATAGATAGATGGTCAGCTAGGTGGAAGTTAGACAGATAGATGGAGACGCAGATCATGTAATCAATCCATCCTTCTTTTGCATCCTCAACTGGCTTAGGACATGTCACGTCTGAACTTGTAATTTCTTCTGGGGGTAGTCATATAGTAACGTTCATTCTCCTTTGTCACACAGATAAGCTTAAGATTCAAAGAAACCACAAATCAAATATTAGCATTAATAAGAACAATTGAAATATTTTGAAACACACAAAATTTAGCACATTTGAATTTCAATCTTCTGTTAGCATTCTTTTTTTTTTTTTTGAGACAGAGCCTCAAGCTATCACCCTGGATAGAGTGCTGTGGCTTCACAGCTCACAGCAACCTCCAATTCCTGGGCTCAAGCGAGTCTCCTGCCTCTGCCTCCCAAGTAGCTGGGACTACAGGCACCCACCACAACGCCCGGCCATTTTTTGGTTGCAGCCAT
>CAUYON010011919.1:0-13529 GCA_963573935.1 Arctocebus calabarensis | reverse complement strand
GTGACCATCCTTATCTTTCCTTAATTTTGTTGGTTGAAAGTCTTTTGCATCTGCAAATAAAATTGCAACACCTTCTTTTTTCTGATTTCCATTTGCCTGAAATATAGATGACCATCCCTTCACCCTGAGTCTATATATATCTTTTAAGGTAAAATGCAAAATAAGATTTTTTTTTTTTTTTGAGACAGAGCCTCAAGCTGTCGCCCTGGGTAGAGTGCCATGGCATCACAGCTCACAGCAACCTCCAATTCCTGGGCTCAAGTGAGTCTCCTGCCTCCGCCTCCCAAGTAGCTGGGATTACAGGCACCCGCCACAATGCCTGGCCATTTTTTGGTTGCAGCCGCCATTGTTGTTTGGCGGGCCCGGGGGCTGGATTCGAACCCGCCAGCTCAGGTGTACGTGGCTGACACCTTAGCCCGCTGAGCCACAGGCGCCGAGCCGAAAAATAAGATTCTTCTATGCAGCAGATATCTGGTCTGAGTGTTTGTATTCAGTCAGCCAACCTGTGCCTCTTTAGAGGACAATATAAGCCATTGACATTAATTGAGAATATTGATAAGCCTAGCAGAGTTTTGGGTATTGAGTTTTTCAAAAGTCCAGTGGACATTTTTAATCCATTTGCCACTGTGAAAGTTGGAAGTTTACTTTTGTGGTGGAAGATTGCATTGGTCATTATGTAGGATATGTCTAAGAATGTCCTAGAGAGCTGGTTTCGTTATGGCAAATTTCTTCAACATGTGAATGTCATTAAAGTATTCAATTTCTCCATCATAAATGAAACTCAGCTTCACTGGATACAGGATCCTGGGTTGAAGGTTATTTTGTTTTAGGAGATTAAAAGTCAATGACCACCCTCTTCTAGCTTGAAAGGTTTCAGCAGAGAATCTGCAGTCATTCTAATATTCTTCTGCTTGTAGGTTATGGTTTTCTTCCATCTGGCTGCTGGGGTTCTGAAACTGACTGCTATCTGAATTTCAGAATCTCTTGGCATGTCTGGAAAGTTCTCCTTCATTACCTCATAAAGTAGAGCATCTGTGCCTTTCGAAGCCTCCTCATTGCCTTCAGGAATTCCTATAAGTTGAGTATTAGTTTTCTTTGAATTATTCCAGAGTTCTCTGAGAGGATGATCTGTTTTTGCTCTCCGTTTCTCTTCCTCTTTGAGTGTTTGGAAGTGTTCAAAAGCTTTGTCTTCATTAACAGAAATCCTTCTTCTGCCTGCTCCATTCTGTTACTGAGGGATTCTACTGTATTTCTTAGATTTTTGAGGGCTGCAAGTTCTTGTCTCAATGTGTCAAAATGTTTGGTGATTTTGTCTTTGAATTCATTGAATTCTTGATGCATTTCAATTTTTGAAATGCTCCTTGAATTTTTAATTCCAGCCTTACCTCCATTCTATTAATCTTATTTGCAATCCAAATTCTCACTGATTTCTGACATCTCAGCCATTTGTTTATGAATAGGATCTTCAGTTGCCTGCCATGTCATTCCTTGGGGGAGTTGATCTTCTGTGGTTATTCATGTTACCAGAGTTTTTCTGCTGATGCCACCCCACAAATTTCTTATACCATTTGGCTAGTTGAGTAGATAAGGTGAAGTTGGGTTGAGAGCTCCTGGAGTAGAGATTAACCAGCCCTTTGCCCAAGAGCTGGGACTGGTGTCTGTACCTTTCCCCCTAGAGCTTTGCAAAGGACCTGTACAGTGCTATGGCCTGAGATACTGGGGACCTGCTTGTTGTGGTGGGGTAAGTGGCTTTGTCTTGTTTTCAATGCATCTTTGTCCTACCCTAGTGAATCAGTTACTCTGTGTTGAAGTCTCAGTTGTGGAGAAATACCAGCAAGTAAGTCATCCCACCCCCATGGGAAACAACTGGAAAAGGAAAATCAAACCTTCCCACAACCACACACTCAGGATACCACTTTGGATAGTCCTTGGGTGATTGGCCCAGTTCAAGAGGTCCAAATCAATTGTCCCAGTCAGCACTGGTCTCAGGTGGGAGAGTTCAAAAGGTCTCTGGCAACTACATAGCAGGGGTCTATTGGTAGCTCCAGTATGGCTCACTCCAGTGCTCCATGGAGTCAGAAGGGCCCACTCAGCAAATGAATTACTCTGGGAAGGTTGATGCTGTATGCTTCCCCACCTTGCACCTCTGTCACACCCAGTCACTGGTAACCCTGCAGGGCTGTGACCCAGTTCCTGCCAATGAGTAGATGTTCCAGGTGTTTGCACCTGCCTGAGTCTCAGGGAGATTTATGTCTCCTCATCCAGGCCACCACTCCCTGCCACTATCCAGCAAGGGGAGCTAAGGCCTGAGAACCTTGGATGCTTAATGGAAGCTGGTGTGGTTCACTCAGTTCCAGCCCCATCCCTAATTGATGTTGCTGACACTTATATTTTTGCAGAATTTTTTTCCATCCCAGCTATATTTCCCTGCAGATTGGGCATTGGTTGAGTTCACAGAAACTGCAACTCAGCCCCGGTCTGTGCCGCTGCCTAGAGCCAATGTTTCTGTCTCTGTTGCACTGTGTTGGGGAAGGCACGGTTAGAGCTCATAGTCAGCTCTCGGTTTTTACCTTTCCCCACCTGCTTTTGTCTCAGCTATGATCCCTGGAGGGCCGGGTGCTTCTTAGGCTCACTAACATAGTCCATAGCTCAGCTCTGCCTTGGGAGTATGCTGTCTCTATGTGCACATATTCTAGTCTTCATCCCCTCTGTGCTCCACCCAGGCAGGTACCTCCTTAGGCATACCCTTTACTCATGGGGCCTGCATTTCTGTCCCATATCTGTTATGCCAGTGGCAGCCACCAAAGAAGATGCCCTGCTTCTTCTGTTTGCCCAGAGAGGCAGCGAGTGTCTCTTCAAAGTATTTCCAGGAGTTGAGTCCTATTGTTCCCACTGTTGCCCCTGCTACTCTGTGCCATGGGGCACCACCTCTCCCTCTCTCGTGTGGTTCCCTCAGTTCACTGTCTTCTCCTTAGTCCCATGCTGCAGAATCAGCACAGACCAGCAATAGCCCACACCTTGTCCACACCTCCCAAGAAAATGACCAAGAATATGGATTCCATAGGGGACAGTCTTTCAGACCTTAGAGTGAGAGTGGAGGGGAGTGCTGGGATTTCAGAATTTCAGGTGGAGAATATATATAGTTTCAAACAGTTTTATGCCTGTCAGAAGAGTGCCATAGCACACTAGTAAATCCTCTCTAGGCAACAAGTTCCGGTGTTTAGAGGGTCTTTCCCATGGGATAAAAATCGGAGGGGATCTGAACTCTGCTCACTTATTTGTATAAAGTATACTGCTAGCTGTTCTCATGGAGGAGGGGACTTCTCTCCTCTTGGCAATGGATTTTGTACTTATTGTTTGTTTCCTTGGGGTCACAGCTTGCCTCATCAGGGTTGATGTGTGTTCTTCAACCTTCTCTCTTGGCTTAGCTCCAAACCATCAGCTTACTTGCTAAACTTCTGTCCTTTAACTCTCCTTCTGGACAGGAGCCTCTGTGGAAAGCTGGCTCCACTTGGTCATCTTGTCTTCCCCTCTCTTTGCTACTATTTTTATATTTTTATGCTGTTTTATTGACTAAACCCATTAAATTTTTTCTTTTAAATTACTTGTATTTTTTTAGGGTTATTATTATAAAGTGTTAAATCCAGAAGCAGAAGGGTTGTGAGACATGTTATTCTAATGAGTTTTTACTCATCCTCCCAAAACTTTATTTAGTGTATAAATGATACTTGTCTATTTTATTGTATATAATTCTGTCATAAAATTCTTACAAGAGGAAATGACCCTCTGGAGAGAAATTTGAGTTGTTCCCTGGGAAGGTATAAATTTCACCTATCTTCATTTAAGTTATGGACTATGTTCAACAAGAGCATTTTCTGTATGCTCATTCTGTTACTGGTACATTTTCTGTATGCTCATTCTGTTACTGTCCTAGGTTGTGTCAAGTAGAAAAATTACCCTCCCTTTTAAAATAATTATGCAGGGTGGCACCTGCAGTTCAGTGGGCAGGGCACTGGCCCCGTATACTCAGGGTGGCAGGTTCAAACCCAGCCCTGGCCAAACTGCAACAAACAATAGCCAGGCATTTGTGACAGGTGCCTGTAGTCCCGCTTCTCAGGAGGCTGAGGCAAGAAATTTGCCTAAACAGGGAGTTGGAGGTTGCTGTGAGCTGTGACACCATAGCACTCTACCAAGGGTGATAAAGTGAGACTCTGTCTCTAAAAATATATATAAATAAATTAAATTAAATAATTATGCAGATGCTTGACTTTGGCACAGTTTATGATTTCCCCAGAACTCAGCTGTGACAATTAATATTTGTCTAGTTTCAAAGTTACAAAGGTCCTGGCATATTTCTCTAAGGTAAGATGTAGATTCTTTCTCTCTACTCAACTGTCAAAGTACAGTTGACTTTCCTAATAGCCTACTGTTGACTGGAAGCCTTACCAATAACATAAACAGTCAATTAACACTTATTTTGTGTATTATATACTGTATTCTCTACAATGAAGTAAGCTAAAGAAAAGAAAATCTTATTAAGAAAATCATAAAGAAAATATATTTACAGGAGTGTACTTCATTTATCAATACTGTAACTTCAAATTGTCTGTTGGAAATGGGCAACCCATAACTGCAGACCTCAATCTTTAGTACGTATCAGGCAGTTCAACTTTTTCTTGCAATGTCATGAGTTTTCTTTCTTTTTTTCTTTTTTTTTGGCATGAGTTTTCTGTTTCTTGGGAGCACTACCAGCATCACGAGTGGCACTTTGTGTGGGTCCTGTGATGTTACTCAATGTTTACAATATTGTACTAAACTCAATGAAAAATATGTGAGAACCTTGAGAGATCACTTTACTGTTTTGATAAGCACTTTACTGGAGATGATAAGCATTATGTGGCATATTTAGTGGATACTTGCAACATTTGAGCTTACCACAACAGCAACAGGAGCTAGAAAAAAATTCACAGTAGTACAGTATGGACTATAGTTAATTTTATGCAATATGATTTAATACTACATCCGTATGTTTGTTTACATTTCTCTTGACTGCAAATAGCACCATTTGTGGTTTATTAGTATTTGCATAAATAAGTTTTGATAAATTTTAACATTTTATATTTGATATGTGCATATTAATGGTAGTAAATGATAAAATAGACTAATATCTACATATATTTAATGCAGGTATGAAATACCTAACTTTTTAATTTATTTTTTTCCATATTTCTAGGCTATGTGCTTTGTCTTTGAGTTTTTTCAAACTGTACAAATCTCCAGAATTTTTTCAATATATTTATTGAAAAGAATTTGCATATAAGTGGACTTGCATGGTTCTAGCTCCTTTTGTTCAAGGATCAACTGTAGTCTGATTTTATAGACTCATAAATGTTCAAGTTTGATGGAATCTTAAGCATATTCTATCATCATATATATTGAGACATTGAGTTTGAGGGAGATGATACATTCCAGGTCAAATGTATTAGTGGCTGAAATAAGCTGGGATTCCAGGATATGTGTGCATGTGTTGTTTCTTTATTCCCAGTCCTTTGGTCTTTTTCTTTTCTGAAGTCTTGAAAATGAACTCAATGACCTTTCAAGGTTCTTTCCAACAGTAGGATTCTGTGGAGTAGATTACAGTTGAGGAATTTTTATAAACTTGGCTTTGTTTCACTTTTGTTAAATATCTTTTTTTTTTTTTTTTTTTTTGAGAAGGAGCCAAAAGCTGTCACCCTGGGTAGAGTGCCATGGCATCACAGCTCACAGCAACCTCCAACTCCTGGGCTCAAGCAATTCTCCTGCCTCAGCCTCCCAAGTAGCTGGGACTATAGGCACCCACCACAACCCCCGGCTATTTTTTGGTTGCAGCCACCATTATTGTTTGGCGGGCCCCAGTTGGATTGTCTTGTTGAGGGTTACCAGCTCAGGTGTATGTGGCTGGTGCCTTAGCTGCTTGAGCTACAGGCGCCAAGCCCAGTTTTGTTAAATTTCTGAAAGAATGCAATTGTTTTCTTTGAATTCTATAAAATATCCGAGAAATTTTTCCACAACTAGCAGTTTATTGTTATTAATGAGCTTGATCATGCCACCACAGAGAAAATGCTAGTTCTAGGCTGCAAACTCCACTAGATACAGTTGGTCTTACTTTATGAAAAGATGTCAGGGACCTAATTATTGTGGATGAGTTTGTCTTTGGAAAGATTGATTTCTTCACAGAAAGCAGAGAGTATTACTGTTATCTGAGAAACAGAGAGAGTAACATCAGCCCTCTGAGTCTTACCTATTTTACTAGGTCTGAGTGGATAATTAAATGACTCTGGGTCTAGGTTCAAAGAAATGGCCTGGTTCTTAGACAAAGATAGGGCACGGTTAAAGTAGTATAGTCTACACTGTGGCACAGGTCATTTGAGCAACAGCACTATCACATCATGACTTGTATTAATGTCTGTCACTTAATTAGCTGATACCATTTTCAATAGCACGACCATGATGGCCCTGTGTTACAGTGATAGGACACTGACCTGAATATTCTAATTACTGCACTGCTGGTTGGATTCATTCTTGATTTGAATGTAGATGTTGATATTTAAAAGATAAATTTACCTTTTGGCTAAATACTGATCAGAATTGTGGATTAGAGGATTGGTGAATGGGATGTATTTGAGGCACCTATATGCTTAGATACGGTGCAACCAGTCTTGATATTAATTTCCATAATATATGACTTTTATCTTTAGAGGCAGGGGATTCTGAGGGGGAAAGGATTACCTTGGTGAGAGGTAGTATAAGTAGCGAGCAAGACTGAGCATCTCCATGGCTGCTCTGTTAGTTTCTTTCTTAAAACTCCTGAGAGAAACAATCCAAGAAAATCTAGAATACCCAAAATGTGCAGCACTGTGGTTGGGAGTTACTTGACATTCTGGCATCTTCTTTTTTGGTATCCATGTGCTATTTTAAAGCCTCTACTCACCAGGAAACCACAGAGGAAGAGGAGGCATGCACAGGCACAAATCCAAGAGAGTAAAATCACCTTTTGAATAATAAATCAATCCACTTGGGTTACCATGAACCTCCAATCTTTTCCACTAATATAAAGGGAGCCAATCTGCCTCCCAGTGGATTGATCCTATAGAAGACCAGTTTCTTAATATCTCTTTCCTTGGCATCAGGGTATTCCTAACTAATATTTTCCCTTACTTAAGGAGATGTAGCCATTTTGATATTCCCCAGAACCTTCTTGTTTCCTCCACTTATTGCTTGGGAAAAGAAAATGCTTGGGAAAAGAAAAGCAATTTCTTTTACTTCCTTGGTGAACCTTAATCTTTATGTATATTTCTATTTGGAAGTTGCACTCATTATGTTTTGTCATATTGTCACTCACCATAAAAAAAGACAGAGGGATCCTTCTGTATGTAGCCTTGAAAAGGAAGAGAGAGTGGCTATAGAAGTTAATTAACATAAACTGAAGTACAAAAGCTATTTCAATGTAATCATTTGTTGTTGACACCTTTCTTCATTCTTTCTGTTGGTCAACTGTTTTTGCCACAGCCTGTCTCTGCAGTTAAGAATTCTCTCCATGAATATTTGCAGGTTATGCCTCCGACAAAGGTTTAATAACCAGAATACACAGAGAACTCCAAAGTATTAGCAAGAAAAGAACAAGCAATCCCATCTTAAGTGATTCTTCTACCTCAGCATCCCTGTAGCTGAGACTGCAGGTGGCTTCTGTTGTTTTTTTAAACTCTTAAATGTTTTTCTGAATTTAAGAAGTGATTTTACAGCATTCTTTCACATTCAGATAATTATGATGCTTTGGAATGCCAATGATATGTTTCTGTTTCTGGTATTTTACAGTCTCTTTCATATTTAAATGAACACTGAGAATTAAAAGGGTTTTTTTTTTTTTGAAAGTGCTACTTTTTATTATACAGTGCCCAAAATATCTCGATAATGAAAAACTGAGTAAGTTTGAGTCAAACCAATTGGCTGCCCTAAATGTAACATTTATTTCAATTTGCTAACAGCACAAGTCAGCAGTTTGCTATTCTGGGCATTTACCACCACATCCCTAACATTATTTTGCCCTTGAACTCAGGCGCCTGTGTTTTCCGGGTTATCCTCTCCTCCTCCAGCTCCTCACAGCAGCCTCTTCCTCCTCCTTCTCATCTAAATTGTGCCCCATCCCATCCAGTGGAGTCATTTTATGTAATTACTATGTAATTCTTTTCTCACTTTATGTTTTCCACTTAGAAGTCTTGTCTACTTGCAGGCCTCGTGGGGAGAAGTTCTAGTCTCTGCACTGCCCTGCCCCGCCCTGCCTCTGCCAGCTCTGTGTCAGGGCCCTGCATCAGTTAACAGGTCAACATCCAACTTATCTTTCCCCTCCAAGCAAGGCTTTGGGATCGTCTCTGTTTCTGCCAGTGATTCAACTTTTCTATTAGTCATGAAAACTCAGGATGTATCATAGCCATTCTCCTCCCTGCCTGGGGTGGCACAGCACCCCATTAATATTAAGAGTACAGCTTATGACTTAAGCCATCAGGTTCTAATCCCAACCCTTCCCTTCTCCAGTTGTGCAACTTGAACAAGTTGTTTAGCCTTTTAAAGCCTCATTTTTCACATCTATAAATTGGCGATGACAGTAACAAACTGTAAACGTTGATGTCTGCAAAGCTGGGTCAAGTGTTACAAATCTGAAAGTCCAAACCTGCCAGCAGGCAGCTGTGCCATCACTTCAGTTCTCCTGCCATGGCTCCGATGAAATGTGGGCATTAACAAAGCATTGAAGCGAGAGACAGATTTTACTGGTTTTATGTGACTCCCTAGTGATGAATTTTTAATATGCACTTAAACTGTGGAGAAGTTGATATACTGTCTTAGTTTGCTAGGACTGCAGAACCAGCTGCCACAGACCAGGTGACTCAGACAACAAAAATTTATTTTCTCCCAATTCTGAAGGCTACAAGTCTAAGGTGAAGGAGTCAGCAGGGTTGACCTCTGAGGCTTTTGTCCTCTTCTCCAGTGAGTTGTCACTGGGTCTTCCCTCTGCATGAATCTGTATTCAGACACAGCAGCATTCTGAAGTACTGGAGATTTGGAATTCACTTTTTAAAAAAAATTTTAAATTCCAGAATATTACATGGTAGAAGTACTGATTTCGACATACAAATTTGGGGGAGATGTGGGAACAATTTAGCCCATAGTTTATATGTATCTAAGGTGTTAACTGGCAACAAATAAACAAAAAGTCAAAGTAGAGTTGCCTTAAATTTGTCTTCTTTGTTATTTCCCATGAGGTAATCTCAAAGAACCTGGGGAATCCGGGTGGTTTTCAAAGCACCTGGTGTTTCATCACTACTTCTCAGTGGAGGGAAATGAAACTCCAACCAGCCGGCTTGGTTTCTCTGACAAGAGCTTTGCTCTCCCTTCTTCGTGAGGGTGATTTTGAAACTAGAGCCTAGAAATAATTTTCAATTGTGTGAGCTATGTTTTCTTTCTGACTCCTAACATGCTGTGTGACCCAGAGTTGGTTATAAAGTCACTATTCTGGCAAAGGCCAGATTTCCATCCTCATATCAACCCTAACACTGATGTTGCCCTGATATATGATGCAATATTGTGTGAAATTTAAAAATCAACCCATTTTATAATTCCTCTTCCTAGAAGGGGGGTTTAATTATTTCAGAAATCAGCTTTAGAGTCTGAGATTGGGGGAGTGAGGAGGGAGGGAGTCACCAGGAGTTTTCCTTCAAAATGAGTATGAGCTCAAGCACTTGGGCCTGCTTTGCCTCTACTGTGCAGGAGAGCCCAAGTGACAGGGAATCACATTGCTTATCTAGTTCCTCATTTGCTCTTAATTTTCAAGCTTATTTTTGTCCCTATCAGGCAGTCAGGTGATAGAATCATTTTCAGAAGTGTCCAGGTGCTTCAGGATTTTTGAAACCCTTTCGCTCACTCAGTTGAGTGTTGTCAGAGGTTAGTTAGCTCTGAAAGCTATTCTGAGGTCATGGTTGGTTATTTATTTATTTATTTATTTAGAGACTGAGACTTGCTCTATCACCTGGTTTACAGGGCAGTGGCATCATCATGGTTCTCTGTAGCCTTCAACTCCTGGCTTAAGCAACCCTCCTGCCTCAGCCTCCTGAGTAGTTAGGGCTACAGGTGTGCACCACCGTACCTGGCTAATTTTTCTATTTTTAGTAGAGACAGGGTTTTACTCTTGCTCAGGCTGGTCTCAACTTCCTAGCCTCAAGCAATCCTCTCTCCTCGGTCTCCAAAGAGTGCTAGGATTACAGGGGTGCACCACCACACCCAGCCAGGTCATAATTATTGTGTAGTGTAAGCCAAGAGAAACTTGTTATGGTCTATCCTGAGCAGCAATAATGGATCTGATGAAGAGCGAAGTGGCTAAATGCAAAGTGTTGGAGAAGAATTTTCTCCTGGGTAATTCATCATATTGTGTAGCCCAAATTGCAGCCATGGTATAGAGGAAGGAGCTTTTCCGCCGGGGCCTGGTGATATGTATAGAATGAAACGCAGGTGCTTTTCTGGTAGCTGAGATGTCTGTCTATGACCTAACATCTTCTGTTTTGCTGATGGGTACTTGGGTACTTGAACTTGAGGAAATGAAAGCAAGATACTGGCAAGGAAGAGGAAGATCTACAGACATTGGCATTTTCTGTATACTTCTAAGATCTATAGGTCAACGCAGAGTTTTAAAATAACTTTCGGTGTGCCTGCAAGTATTGTCAATGAGTCCTTTACCTTGTTTCTCACATGAAAACTTAATTTAGCTGCACCCACCCTAGGCAAGTTCTTGGGTTTCATTACTTGTCAGCAAGTGTGTCTGTAAAACACATTCCTCATCTTCCTTCCTCTCTGGACTCCTTACGCTCCATTCCTTTGCCTTCCTTACCCCAACCCCCAAATGGGCTGTGATGCCTTTTACTTATAGATTATGAAATTGCTATTAAGGAGGATTCTTGCCACTGACAGAGATGATTGAATGGTGGAATTCTCAAGTACGAAGTTCTAATGGTTTGGACATGACACGTTTACTTTTTCCCCCAACAAGCAGATAATGGTTATACAACAGTATCTCATACCCCTCTTCTTTCTGAAAACTTTTGGTGGATAACTTAGGCAGATCCGTTTTCAGGCACAGCAGTGTTTTGGATTCAGAAGCCCTTCTTGTTGCAGGCACACCTTCTCTCTGCTGACCCGCACTTGACTCTAGAAGCGTCCTTGTGTTTATTTCAGAGTAGGCTAGTGTAGAGCCCATGGAAGGGTTTTCCCCAGCAGTCAGGGAATTTGGCCCCAAGCCCTGCCTCTGCCATGCCCCCCTGACCACACGGCCTTAGATGGTCATTTTGCCTTCTGCTCTAGGCTCAGTTTTCTCATCCATGAAAGAAGAGGACTGCTGTGTCAGGAAGTTGAGCATCCTTCCCAGCCCTGGGATGCTTCATCATAGCACATCTTTGTTGGACAATCCTTGTTTTCCTCCCACTGAACTGTGATTGCCAGTGCGTTCCTTCTCCTCATCCTTTCCTGGATTCCACAGGGTAAATCTAGCCAAAGAGTGAGTCATCTTCTCAAGAAAGCACAACGCACATCCGAAACCATCTCCAGTTGTGCCAGTGAGTGTGTCACCGGCTATCCCGAGGAGCCCCAGGCCCCACCATCAAAGCCAGGCTTGCTGAGGAACGGGGAGCCGCCTTCATGCATGTGCTTGATTTCTGCTTCCCAGCCCTGTCTGTTCTGCCTGGATTAGGCAGCAGCATTCTAGGAACAAATCTCTTCTGCTTAGCCATGCTTCTCCACCTTCCAACTCATTTTCTGAATCGTGTAGCTCTTGTCCCCTCCCTGCTGGTTCTGGCAAGGTTGAGTTTGCTGAGCCCTGCGGAGTCCCTGTGGCCCTGACCAGGGGATTAGGATTTTGGTTGCTCTTGGCTTCTCCAGCTATTTTTAAATGATTTTAATTCATTTGAAAAACATGCTAACTTTGAGTTTTAAATATTTGTATTTATCACCTCAAAGCCACTAGCTTAAAAGTAGAGTTGTCAAAGAGCCATAAATAAATTAACAGGAAGAGGTGAGGCCAGAGAGACAGTCGTAGAGCTATGAGCCAAAGGAAGCACTTTCTGTTTTTGTGACTGTCTGGACACCCTCACTGTGGGTATTTACTCCCTGGACTCCTGGAATGGAGAACAAATTAAATTGCTATGCACTCCAAGAAATGGGTTGTGCTGGGGCCAATACAAACCTGCTCTGTGACCCTGTCCTTCAATCTGTGTCATGGCCACTTTCAGAATCGCAGAGCAGGTGACCTCCAGGATAACCATGGTTTATCTTACAGCAATCCAGATCTTCAAGGATGGAATTTTTATCCCTACTACCTTCTTATGACAGATGACATAGAGTTTGAGCAGTCTAATCTCTTTTAGTTCATCTTTAGAATAAAACTCAAGCCCCTATGGAATGGGATGCTCTTAGCGATGAGATGCTTATTCTAATGCGTTACTGCTTTCTGCTATCAGATGTGTAGTCAGCTTAGCTGCAATAATACCCAGTCCTCACATCTCTGAGACTCACATGAACAGATTTTCATTTGCCACTCATGCTGTGTAGTGGTGGTTGTGCCTTGGTTGCTGTCATTCTGTTCTGAGGGTCTTTTCTTCCTGGAACCAAAAATGCAGCAGCATACATTAAGTAATTGCAACATGTTACTTTTGTGGCCTAGACAAAAACAGAGAATTGGATGGAATATGCCATGTTTAAAAGTGTTTGCCTAGAAGTGGCACACGGCTTATATGTCTTTGGCCCAGACAAATCAGATGGCAGCTCTGACAATGTGGTGGAGAAGTATCCTCCACCCACAGAGAGGCACTGCAAGTGACTCTGAAATGGGCTGGGATATATAATCACCTTGTAGGGAAGAAAGCCAATATGGGGAGTGACAGCACCCTCCACCCTGCATAGAAGCCCCTGATTCATAGATCTATCTTTCCTGTCACTCAAGGCTGTCATATAAAGAAGGCAAGGACCAAGAGCTCTGCTATGCCTCCTGCCTGCAAGTAGCTTCAATTTGTTTGGCTTAATCTTTTCTTTTTGTCTTTATTATTAAATCATAGCTGTGTACAATAGTGCAATCAAGGGGTACAATGTGCTGGTTTCATATACAATCTGAACTATTTTCATCAAACTGATTAACATAGCCTTCCCGGCATTTTCTCAGTTATTATATGAAGACATTTGTATTCTGTATTTAGTAAGGTTCACCTGTACCCTTCTAAGATGCACCATAGGTATGACCCCACCAATTACCCTCCATCCACCCCAACCTCTCCCCTCCCCTCCCTACCCTTTCCCCTTTCCCCATATTCTTGTGCTATAGTTGGGTTATACCCTTCATACAACATGGCTTGATCTTTTGATTGACTGTGATGGCTTTGGTGCTTATAAATGTCTCCTTTGCTCTTCTCGCAGCCAACTCTGTAATGATGCCTTTGCAGATGCAAAATCACTGTGGT
>CAUYON010011918.1:0-59089 GCA_963573935.1 Arctocebus calabarensis | reverse complement strand
ATTCCGGAGAAAGAAATACATGGGTGTCTGCAGATGTGAGGCCACCAAGGTGAGCGTGATGATAGTCAGGTTTCCGGTGATACTTAATGCATATGTGATAAATAAAAAAAGGAAGATCACGATCTGAAGGTCAGGGTCGTTGGAAAGTCCTAGGAGTACAAACTCTGTAATGACTGTGCGGTTCATGTCTTTCTCTCCCTCACTCTATCTCTCTCTCCTTTCTTCATCTTTTAAAGATATTTCTGTAGAAAGACAATGAAGAGGAAGAGATGAAAAATATGATTCATCATGATCAATATTGTCTTCTTTGATACAATTCTAAAAATTTCTTACAATCAAGGACAGTTTAGCTTGACTATCTTGTTTGCATTATGTTTTAATATACGAATGCAGTTTATTTACTATTATTTTAAATCTAGCATGAGAAGTTAGGAACGCTTCACTAAAAATCCACAAATCTTGCATTGGGTTCAATTTATGCAAAATATCGTCACCCTTTTTTGGCTGAAACAATCATATGAAACATACGTTTTTCTTACTTTTCCCATTATGTATATATTAAAAGATGGTATCCCCTAAAAACAAAATGGTAAAAGTGAGAATTAGAAGATGAAAGTAATAAACATTTATTCTTCTTATAAGAAACTAGTTAATGAGTTTAAACCAATAAAAATAGTTTCATTTTCAGAATCCATTACCTAACTTAATTATCAATTTCATTTTAAATATTAATATTTTGATCTAATCGTCATGATAATAGAAGAATAGCCTATATATTATGTGTATTTACCATAAGAATAAACAGATAATTTTTTTTTACAAGAGAAAGATATTCACTGATTCATGTACTGGCTTGTCTTATATTTCCATACAATATTTAATGCTTGACGTGTTCTATAATTCATAAGAAATGTGTATACACACATATATATATATTTATATAAAGGAAGAGGGGCATCTTTATTTTTGATCTTCAAGGCACAGTCTATATACATCTATTTTTAATTTTAATTCTTTTTTTGAAGCACAAATTGGAAAAACAAATACTTGCCTTAGATCTTAGCAGCTCTGTCACTGGGATTGTAGCACAGTCGATTTTCCATTTGAACGTTCTCCCTCCTGAGCTATTAAGCTTTATTGAAAAATGTTTCATTTCCTGGTAAACTTGACCCACATGAGATCACTCATCCACAATGGTATCCAGAGATGTATAGGAAAACCTCTCGCATTCATCCCAATCTGTTCAGTGAATCCCTGGCTGTTCAAACACCACGCTGATATACTATTCCATCAGTTTGATCCTGGCCAGTGTCTCCTCCATATCTTAGGTGGTAACCTCTGCTATAAAGAATGGAATGTAAAATCATTGCTTCTCTCCCAGATCCTACCAAAGTTCACACTAATCAAATTTATTTTCTCTACTTTATAATGGTTGCTATTTCAGGAAATAAAAACGGAACATCAGACATCTTCCAAATCTGTAAATGTATTATATTCCTCTTCAATAATGTTGATCTAGAAGTTCAAGAAAGTCTTATTTAAAGAGAAAATGGAGAACGATACGACAATATCAGGTACTCTGAGCACAGATTTTTAAACTAGGCTCCAGCTTCCCTCTGGAAAAATAAAAGACCTAAAATACTTCAAGTCTATTTGTTTTGATCTCCTAGGAACATGCTGTAGGTCAGGTCACATCTCTGCCACATTATAGACCATGAGGGATTTCTGGAAGCCATCCTTGGATTTCTTAGTAGCCTCCTAACTCTTCTCCATGTTCACTCTCCCTTGAGAATGGTTACAGGCATCTTTGCAGAAACCACAGAGGACCTAAAATGTTGTCTTCTACAAAATATGTACTTAGAGTAATTATTTAGTATTTTATAATTCTTTAATATTTTATGTGTAATAAAAATAGCTAAGAAGTCTACTTCCATACAAAACTAGAACTCTTCATGTAACTAGTATTTAACCAATGTTTTAAAATACAAAAGTTTTCTACATATACCTTTTCTGTTATTTATCCCTTAGACATCAGGAATGAAAAAGTTATTCCATAATTCTAAGTAAAGAATAACTATTAGAATGCATATATTGTGCTCACAGCTTTTAAAATATTACTACATAGGTTAACTAATTCAATTTTCATTGCAAACTGGAGCCTTCCATTTTGTCCACCATATTGTTCATCTTGGCCTTTACATTTATTTTACATCTTTTTCACATTCTAATGAGAAATACCACAAAAACCTTTTATATATGTGAATTCTCTAGTTAGTAGACGATAACTAATTATTTTCTTTAATGTTGTTCTTTATGTTCTCTAAAAATTTTGGCAATAAAATATGTATCACAAGATAGGTTATGTATGTATTTAATATATAATTATAGCAATTAATAAAATTTATCACATAAGAATTACTAATACAAATACATTTAATAAAGTAATTAAATTAATTCATATAATCTGATAAAGTTTTATTTTATTTAACAAATAAAAATTTTTGCATATTTAAGGGGTGCAATGTGAAATCCTGACATAAATATACCTGTATATGAACTAATAAAATGTTAAAACAGTCACTAACACAGAGCTGTACCATGGCTGGGGTGCAATTTTGTGAATGACTTTATTGTTAAAGAAGCACTTGGTAAAAGGGACATTTTGGCAGATGTGTCTCTACGTCTTAGGGAGTGTTATCCTTATTCACTTAATTCTTACTGTTCAGTTTTGTGGAAAGAGTAGGAATGATGTAGTGATTTTTAATCACAAACCCCAATTTATAGGCAGCAAGAAATTTTATCTCTATTCACGGAAAGCAGATGTGCAGCAGGGACTTAAGTCTTTGCATCCTCCCTCTGTTGATTTTCAGTGGATACTATTTAGACCTGGAGGTTTAATCTAAGTTTGGGTTTAGAATTTTTTTTTAACAAAACTACCCCAGAAAGGGAATTTTATATTTTCAACAAAGATACATGTTTAACAGATTAAAAAATACTTAGCAGTTATTGGTGGCCAATCGCTGGATCCATTAGTTCAGTATGTGCTACAAAAAGGTCATATGCTAAATCTATCATGTATTATTTGCTTTTTTATTATACAGTTCAGATAGAAAAGCCCAGATAAATGCTACTTTGCTCTTTATTCAATATTCCAGGTTGGTTTTTGTAGGGATTATTGTAAACATATGGATTTAGAGTTTTTTTATTTTCATTCATGTTGGTGTTTGACATACAAATTTCCAATGAGACTTAAATTGACTTTCCTACTTCATTAGGGTGTTTTAGCCAAGGGGAAAGTTTTCAAATTGGATTCCGACTCTTGTGGATGTTATGCTTTTACTCTTTGATTGCTTCCTTCCTATCCAGGGTAAGCTCATGTTACGCTTTTCTGTATTTAGACCTAGAATCAATCACGTCCTCAAAGAGTCCTCTTTACATTGGGAAATGTTGAATCAAGATAAGAATCCAGGCACATTTCTGATGATTTTTATGACATCAATCATTTATTCTAGGTATTTTCAGTGAATAGTACCAGCAAACACATAATTTTTATTAGAAAATACTTTCTGAGTACATGCTAAAGTATGTAATTCAAATTTTGGATGGCAGGAGTTTTATTATCCATGCATCCTTTTATTTTTCATTTGTATTTCTTTTCTCTCATATTAGAACACAAGTATTACATTAATTTTCATTTTTTCTTTTTTCCACATTAGAATAACAGTGATGGTGCTGCAACCCACCAAAAAAGAGATTATTTTTAGTTATTCTCTTTACTCTTAGGTTAAATCTCACATTGATATAATACAGACCAACTACTGTATATTAAAATACTTTAATAATTCTGCTCATGTGGTTAACTTACCAACTAAATATATACTTAGTTATATTAAATTCCCTTCTGGTCTATTTAGCTGAGGGAAGTCTTCAAATGTATGAAAAACTAAATGTTATATCTGATTGTGTATTGTTTTTTATTTTTAATCATAAATAAGCATATGTGCAAATTAGTGTTTCCTTTTCTTTGGGAAATATATTTTCTATTTTCTTTAATCAATATAAACCCTGAGGATCATGAAACAAGTGTATAATTATATCTCTTGTCCCTTTTATAACTGTAGTGTATGGATACACTATAGTTTATTCAAAAGTCCACTAATAATGTAAACATTTTCCCTTCCACTCTCTCTATGTGTTACAAATAGGCATATAATAAATAACTTGCTAAATGACTTAATTTTTTTTATCTTTTTCCTAAAATAATTTCTGAGAAGTGGGTTTTCTGGTCAATTAATAAAGATTAGATACTACCAAATCTTCCCATAGAGTCATTTCACTTTAGACTCTGACTGTCAATATATGTGACTACTTCTCCACAGCTTCACCAACAGAGAATGTTGCCACACTTTTATGTTTTTGCTAATAAATCAAAATAATTGATAGATAATGTAATTCTCACTTACCATATCTATCAATATGGTGTTTGAGACAGAGGTAGGTTTTTTCAATTAAGCTTTATTTGTGTTTGTCACTTTCAAAAACATTTGAGTACTCTAATTCATTTTCATAGTTTTCTTTCCCCCTTTATGTTTAGAAGTTCATTATATATTAGGGATGAAAAATATTGTCTGTAAACAAAGTTGAAAATTATGCTCTGAACTCAATTAGATCTGCCATTTGATCCTGCAATCCCATTATTAGGCATCTACCCAGAAGAAAAAAAAAATCATTTTATGGTAAGGACACTTGCACTAGAGTGTTTCTTGTAGCTCAATTTACAATAGCCAAAATGTAGAAACAACCTAAAAGCCCACCAACCCAGGAATGGATTAACAAGCTGTGGTAGATGTATACTATGGAATACTAGTCAGTCACTAAAAATGATGGAGAGTTTACATCTTTGGTATTAACCTAGACTGAGTTGGAATGCATTGTTCTTAGTAAAGCATCCCAAGAATGGGGAAGCAAAAATCCAATGTACTCAGTTCTAATATGAAGGCTGTAGATGATTTAATAAAAAGTTGGGGGTAGGGGAAGGAATGAGATGGTAGAAGGGAGGAGGGAGAGTGATGGGGGTTACACTGTATAGCACATCTCTTGGGGGCAGGACACAATTATAAGAGGGACTTCACCTAACAAATGCAATCATTGTACCTAATTCTTTGTACCCTCAATGAATCCCAAACAATAAAAAAGAAAAAAATACATGTTCAGGAATAGAACTGTATATTTATTTGACTATGGCATCTTTGGCTCTGACTAAAAAATTTGTTGTGCTAAGAACACTTATCATGAGATATACCCACTGAACAAATTTTTCAGTGTATAACACAGCATTGCTAATTATAGGGACGATGTTGTGTAGCAGATCTCTAGAACATATTCGTCTTGCATAGATGAACTATTATCCTCATTAATTAGCAATTTCCCATTTCCCCCTCACTCTAACAGTTGGTAACTGTAGTTCTATTTGCTGGTTATATGAGTTTAACTCTTAGATGCCTCATATGAGTGGGATAACGCAGTATTCGTCCTTCTGTGGTGGATTCATTCTATTTAGTATGCTGTTTTAAGGTTCATCTGTGTTGCACCATTTCCTTTTCTTTTTTGAGGGAGATTATTATTCCATTACGGGTATATACTACATTTTTTGTTGTCTAGGCAGCTGTCCCTGGACACTTAGATTGATTACACTCTTTGGCTACTGTGAGTAGCATGGCAATAAACACATGAGTACTAATGTCTGTTTAACATCCTGGTTTTATTCTTTTCGATAAATGTTATCACATGGTAATTCCATTTTTAATTTTTTGAGAAACCTCCATTCCGTTTTCTCTCACGGCTGCATACTTCTGCATTTCCAACAATCAATGCACAAGGGTTCTAATTTCTCCAGATCTTCAGCAACATTTGTGGTCTTGGGTTGCAAAATAACCATCCTAATAGGTGCAAAGTGACAAGTCACTATGATTTTGATATGAATTTGAAGATTCATGACATTTAGAATCTTTTAAAATACTTTTAGGCCATGTATGCCTTCTTTGGAGAAATTTCAATTTAAACCTTTAGTCCATTTATTAACCAGCTTATTAGGGCTTTTTAAATTTTATTTTCAATTAGAAAAACTTTTATTTTTTAATCAACAAATACAGAACACAGGATATCCATGAAAAGACACTATTTCAAATAGATCTTCAGAGGGAGGAAGACTGAAGAAAATATAGTGGTGATGGGGAGGGGAAACCTTGAAGTTGATGTTTCAGGAAGGACTGTGCTGCCTATGTGGGGATGCCGTGGGCCTCAAGCTTCCCCAGCAGGGAAGTTGGTAAGCAGAAAACCTTTGGGGGTCCACACTTCTGGCGAGGGCCTCAAACTGCTTACATTCAGGAAGAAAGCCAATCAGAACAACGATCTATAAGATCAGCTAAAAGAGAGGAAGCTAGAGGGAAAAGAAGGAGGTGCCAGATCAACAGCTGTTACAGGAACAATAGTTTATTAATAATAGAGCAAGAGCTCACTCCCTCATCACCTTGATGAAACCACCAAGCCATTCATGAGGGATCAACTGTCAGGGCTCAACACCTTCCATTAGGCCCCACCTCCAACACTGAAGATCAAAATTCAATATGAGCATGGAGGATGTAATATTTAAACTGTATGCAGGCAAAAACCTAGAATATGAATTAACTGTGGGTGGTTTGCCAGTACTCCTAGCAAGGGATGCTTATTTGGAGGACTTGTAAGAGTATATTTCTTGTTGTAACCATGTAATTTATGTGTGTTACTAGGGGAAAGAACGTACTTGGATTGTTTCCAATCGTTAACCAGTTAGTTCAAAGCTGTTTTGAACATTAACCAATAGCAAACAGAAAATTGTGTCTGCATTAAAAAAGCTCAGCTCATGGATATATCAATGATATCTCTGATTTAAGTCTAACTGCTTTGCCTCCAGGGATTCTATGGTAGACCTTTTAGATTGCCCGTATAATGTTGTGAATTAACACTCTGGTCACATGAATTATTTCCATTATTTCTGACCCTTCTCAGTAGTCACCTGACAAGTGAATACTAATATCTTTCATAAATACAAATAAGGTTTATAAAATAAATTTCTGCCACTGCAATCATATGTGTGAACCTATATAAAGTAAGCTCACATTCTGAGTAAGAAGAATAATTATTAGTAACACCTTATTCTATAAAAGCTAAATACTACTTTTGGTGATCATAATGATTATTTCCTAAACATTCTGAAATAATTCTAAATGGATTATCATAAACAATATAAATATTTTAGACTAACTTTCAAGTACTTCTAAAATTTGTTTATTGGCTGCAATAAACAGTCTAGTGCAAATGTTCTTATGATAAAATGATTTTTTTCTCATCTGAATAGATGCATGGTAATGGGATTGCAGGATCGAAAGAGAGGTCTAATTTGAGTTCTTTGAGGATTCTCCATACTGCCTTCCAAAACAGCTGTATTAGCTTGCAGTCCCACCAGCAGTGTAAAAGTTCTCCTTTATCTCCAGATAGAGACTTTATATTTTTGTCTTAACCTGGATAGAGTTGGAACACATTTTTCTTAGTAAAGTATCACAGGAATGCAGAAGCAAAAATATAATTTACTCAATTCTAATATGAAGCCAATAGATGATCTAATACAAACCTAAATAAGAGAAAAACTCTAATCAATTCAAGGTGGTGGGCAGGAAAAGTAGGGAGTGGAAAGAGTGGAGGAGGGAGAGGGGTGGGGGTTACAGAGTATGGCACACCTCTTGGGGGTGGGACACAATTATAACAAATACAATCAGTGTAAACTAATTCTTTATGCCCACAATGAACCTGAAACAATAAAAGAAAAGTAAAAATAAATACATAAATAAAATTTTGAATATGTTTACTGTAATTAATTCTTGTTTCAGCCTTTGACTTCATGGGAGAACAACATACATTTTGCCTAAATGCTCTAGATACTTATCAATGTATGTAGAATGTAGCAAAATTTGGGGATAATATCATAATTTTACATATACTGAAAAGATTTTTCTTTGTTGTGAAGCTTTTATTTTCTACAAAACTTAGCCTTAAATGACTTTTTTCATCTATAAAATGATTTGGATATATGCCGTCCTTCAAAGAGGCTCCAAATTTGAGAAGAGATCAAAGTATTATTTTTTGAGCTAATGATAGACAGAAAGGAGCTTTTTTTTTTTTTTTTTTGAGACAGAGCCTCAAGCTATCACCCTGGAGAGAGTGCTGTGGCATCACAGCTCACAGCAACCTCCAATTCCTGGACTCAAGCAAGTCTCCTGCCTCTGCCTCCCAAGTAGCTGGGACTACAGGTGCCCGCCACAACGCCCAGCCCTTTTTTGGTTGCAACCGTCATTGTTGTTTGGCGGGCCTGGGCTGGATTCGAACCTGCCAGCTCAGGTGTACATGGCTTGTGCCTTAGCCTGTTGAGCCACAGGCGCCGAGCCAGAAAGGAGCTTATTTTCTACTCAATTATAGCTAATGAACTTTTCTTAGGTATTTGAAGTATATTTGCTTTCTTGAATTAAATATGCACATATGAGGTATGACAATGAACTTCCAGAACTTGCCACCCTGGGCTTACATTTGGCAGCACTGTACAAGCTGCTTGGTGAGTTTTCATAACCTTGGCATATCATTATCTCACAGGATTGTTAGTGTCAACATGTGGCAGTGTCTTGATGAACAGTGCTCATTGTTGTTGAGTGTTTTTGTGTGGCATATGAAGACAGCTGTAATGGTCATTCCAGGAAAAGAGTTCCAAAGTTTTCTGAAGGATGGAGTAAGCACTAGTGTTTGTGCATATCTTCCCAAGGGGAGGACTTTGAAGATGTCCATAGTGGCATTCAGTAGCGAGATGTATAGCGCTTTTTCTAGGATGAGTTTGTGAACTTAATTGTCAGGCCTTGAATGTATATATCTATCTATCATCCATTATCTACCAGTCTATATAGAGAGATGTTATGGGATTCAGAAATATGGAGATCTACTTAGCACGTGTACCTAAAAATATATATGCTGATCATGGCATATGTTTCTTTACTAATAGATTAATTCCATGAATATATTCAATTCAATAGCAATTAAAAACCATTTCTCACTTTTCAAATAAATCCACTTAAATTTTTGTTAAATTGTCTAATGCTTTTGCATATGTCCTGGAACATCTATAATGTAGAAAAAGGAATCTCCATAAAAACAGGTAAAAATTATAAAACTATATTTTCTTTATAAAGCACATGAAATACCTTTATTTATAAACTATTCCAGTATTTCTGGAAACACTTTATGTCCTGAATAAAACTAATTCCTGATTTAGGTGTAAAAAGTATTTTCGAGAAGTTTGTGATTTAAAAAATAATTCAAAGGGAGGCGGGAGCCAGAAAGATAAAAGAAAAGATTTGAAATGTGACTTATGTAAATAAATATGCATGAAAGATATTAGGAAAAGCAGATGAACAAGAAGACAGAGAGGCTGTTTTGTTTAGATTTACTCATGTTTTAAATTTCGGCACGGTGTGTCCTAATCCATCACAGTGCATCACTTCATGCGCTTGTGAAAAAACCCAGTCTTCCCTGCCATGTTCATAATGGCTTGTTTGACTTGCTGATTCCTGAGGCTGTAAATAAAAGGATTCAGCATGGGAGCTACTGAGGTGTTTAGCACAGCAACTGCCTTGCTCAAAGATACCCTATCCTTTGCTGAGGGTTTAATATACATAAAAATGCAGCTTCCATAAGAGATGGAGATGACAATCAGGTGGGAAGAACATGTAGAAAAGGCCTTTGTCCTCTGATTAGTAGAAGGAATTCTCAAAATTGTTCTCATGATTCCCAGGTAGGACAGAAATATTAGTGCCAAGGTGAACATCAGAGTAAACACAGCACAGGAAAACCCCAATATCTCCAGGAATTTTGTGTCAGAACAAGAAAGTTGCAGCAGAGGAAAATAATCACATGTGAAATGGTCAATAACATTAGACTTACAGTAATCGAGGTTTAGGAGCAACATGAGCGCTGGGAATATGATTAAGAATGAAACCAGCCAAGAAGCAAAGACGAGCAGTGTGCAGACTCTCCGATTCATGAGGATCGTGTAATGCAGAGGCTTGCAGATGGCAACATAGCGGTCATAAGACATGGCAGCTAGAAGGTAAAATTCAGTGACACCCAAGAGAATGAAAAAAAATAACTGAGCCATGCAATTATTAAAGGAAATGGTTTTATCTCCTGAAATAATGGTACCAAGGAACTTGGGTATACTGACAGTTGTGAATGAAACTTCTAGTAAGGAGAAATTTCTGAGGAAGAAATACATGGGAGTCTGGAGGTGGGGGTCCAGCAGAGTGAGAGTGATAATGGTCAGGTTCCCAGTGATGCTGAGTAAGTAGGTGATGAGCAGGAAGACAAAGATCACTGCCTGAAGCTTTGGGTCATCTGACAACCCCAGGAGAATAAACTCTGCCATCTCTGTACGGTTTCTCATGCTTCAGGTTTTTTTTTTTTTTTTAAACCTACCAGACCTAAAGGAAAAAGCAAAAAGAACACACTTGAAGAGTTGTGAATTGACACATATCCAAGCCTGGGTATGGAATTGTGCTGAAATGGGGAAAATAAACAACTTCCAGGAATAATTACAGTGATCCTTTAATTTCCTCTCTTGGATTGGTGCCCTCTTTGGTTAAACAGGTTAAAAAAAATCAGTATCACATGACTTGAAGTGATTGGTCAGGGGTCTGTAATCAGAATTGTCTGACTCCAAATACTTTCTGTTTTCTTTCAGAGACATGCCTACAAAGTTCCTTCCTAGGGAGAACCACATTTGTGTCAATGGACCAATCACTATTCCTCTTTCTCCTTTAGATCAAAGCTTAGTTCTCAAAAATGGAAAAGATGCCTGTGTTTTTGTTTTTGTTTTGGCCGGGAATGGATTTGAACCCTCCACCTCCAGCATATGGGGCTGGCGTCCTACACCTTTGAGCCATAGGCACCGCCCAATACTTGATTTTTTTTTATAGTGACTATTTCATCTGTCAACTTGTGTTAATACTCATCTGTTTCAACTCTTGCTACTATTTCATTGAACGCAGCAATACTGAAGACATTGCTGTGAACAACCCCAGATATCAGGGACAGAGGAGAGAAAGAAGTAGAGAGGAGGCTAGACAGGCTTAAAACTGAGGTTTATTGCATGTGAATTCCTCGCAATATTTCATGATGTTTCAGCCTGCATATGTATCATTTTATGACCTTTATTCTTTACAATCTATTTTGCTCTCTAGTTAAAATGAATACTATTATTATTAATGTTTGAGAAGAATGCTCTCAGTTCAATAGATGGGTAAGTATTCACCAAGAAAGCTTGTTTAATAGTTTATTTATTAGTACTTTTAAATGATCATTTTTAATTTTTAAAGTTTAAGTGGTATTGGTATAGATACTTCCATAGGAAAGAGTGAGAGCATCTAGTTTTGAAACCAATACTTGGTTGGAATGAAAATCATTGAATGTATCTGAGCCTCAATATCCTAATCTATGAATACAAGCTTTCTTCCTCTGAGCAAAAGCCTAGGGTTGTTGTGAGCATTAAAACTGTTAACATATGTGAAGCATTTAAAAAATGATTGACATTTAATGAAAGTCATATAAAATTTTGTTCTAGGTAGAAAATATTTTTGGATTAGAATGGTGTCATGTTTAAAAGGCCATGTCTTAGATAAATAGTAATACATATATTTAGCACCAGGAGAATCACATAAGACCAATCATAACAAAAATAGGGAAGATGCCACTGGGTTGTGCAGTCCCTGTCAGGCATTCTGGACAAGTGAATCAATACTTCCTTGTATCCACCTTTTCCATTTCATCATCACCATCAAACACACAAACATACACACACGTACACACACACACACATTCTCTCTTTGTCTCCCTCTCTTTCCACTTCTCTCTCCAGACAGGATTTGATCACTGCTATGTTTATAGAACATTAACATTGCTACTCACATCCAGTTCTTTTCTCTGCTTTTCATTAGTAATAACTCTTCCAAAAGTGATTGTGAGGCTTGAAGTAAATTTTCCATACACACACTCTATACATATACATATCTAAATAGTATATGTGTGTTTCTGTGTGTGTGTATATATACCTACATATACATAGATACGTATATATACATAGGTATACACACACACACACATATACACTTGTAGTATTGTGGGTAGCACATTGTAATGACATCCCAAATCACCCACATCTGTATTTCCACAGCAGTAGGACTGGAACCATTGCGTACATTCTGTAAGAACCTTCTACTCATTCTTCCAACCTGTCCCACTTACACTGCACTGACATCTCTCGTGAACTCCGCCATTACTCTGTGCATTTTCAAAAGTTACAACAGGATCTTATCTTCAAAACTATTTCAATATAATTCTGTGTTTAGTATTATGGGTATTATAGTAGGTTTAAAAGGAACATATGTTTAATTATTTACTTAATTAATGTTGAGTTTGTTGTTGAATCCCCTATTAGCATCAGTTAAGGTTCTCTCTTTCCTGCTAATATTCTAGCCTAAGTTTCACTTAGGTTTTTATCTTTGTTTTACAAGACATATTTTCCTACATTACACATTTCACAAGATGTGTTTACACACTTGGCACAAGTTCCTTATATCAAGTAAATTTAAAACAAAGGGTATGTAAAGGAAACCGTATCACAACATTTTATTTATAAATAAATGTTAAAATAACCTTCACAAAATATTATTTCTGTATTACTTTTCTTACATTTGTTCACAGTTGATTCTTTCAATTTATGTTACTCCTGCTCCAGTAACATCACTGTTATTTCATCAAGGGTTTTTTTTTTCATTAAAAACACAATTTGTTATACCTCCCCTGGAAGTCACAAAGCACATTACCACCAGATAGATAAAATTTGGCTCCAATCTCAAGAATAAGTTTTTGTAATAACTTACTGACATTGGAGACTCAGGTTTTTTAAAATATGTATTATATTATTTCTGTTCCATAATGAATAATGTATCAATCCACAGTATTACTAATGTTTTTTGAACTTTTTTGCTTATCTGTTTTCCTTTTAAATTTCCAGTTAGTGTTAACAATTTTTCTAATAATAGTGCCACAACTTGCTCTTTTATGCTTCTGATTACAGCTGTGGAGGAAATGTGGAAAGAGCTGAGTAACGAAACGCTTCATGAGAACATCCCCCAAATGGAGACTTCTGTAGCCACTATTCAAAAGCCAAGAAACTTTAGCAGTAGATGATCCCAATATCAAGAACTGGGGGTGGTATTCTATGCTTTTATATAAATGCTTAAGAGAATTCACTGTATTGTATTCATCTATCAATGTAAAATAAAGTTGGTACAATTTATAGTCCTATGAGGAGATTATATTTCAGTATTTAACATGCTGTATGTGATTACTAGAGCCTCAAAAGATCACAAGGATGTGACTCAGAGCCTGTAGCTCAGTGAGTAGGGTGCTAGCCACATACACTGAGGTTGGTGGGTTCAATCCCGGCCTGGACCAGCTAAACAACAATGATAACTACAACCAAAACATACCCAGGTATTGTGGTGAGAGCCTGTAGACCCAGGTACTTGGGAGACTGAGGCAAGAGAATTGCTTAAGCCCAAGAGTTGGAGGTTGCTGTGAGCTGTGATGCGATAGCACTCTACTGAGGGTGGCATAGAGAGATTCGGTCTCAAAAAAAAAAAAAATTCCCAAGGATGTATTGATAGATGGAATGGAATTCTCTCTTTCTAAGTTTAATCTCATCATCTCAATTTTTGAATGCAGATCTATATTTTCTATTGAAAAAACATTGCTTAGGTTATTAATTACTCATTTCCTTCCACTCATTTACTCCAAATTACTTTTTCCTGGCTTCTTAAGCATTCATGGGGAAGATCTTTTGAAGCATTAAAAATAAAAATTAAAAGTGATATTTAATATTTCTTAATTCAGATGGCTATGAAGCATCTTCAGGGATTTTATTCCCAAAACACCCCTATATTCTGCCTTTCCCAAATCTCTATCATCAAATAAAGGTCAACAGCAAACTTCTAAATAAGCTATGTGAAATACTGGCAACTTCTTTGATTCCTTAGGTGAGGAACGGACATATTAAGGTGTTTGTTTAGAGTGGAAAATGTAGGCGATCGCTTTGAGAAACAGATAAAGAGACTTTCACTAGTTCCATTTTATTTCTAGAGTGTATTTTGTGTGTGTGTGTGTGTGTGTGTCTTTGTATTTAAGGATGCTTTGTATCAGTGTTTTGAAACCTTCCTTACTATATATCAATTATTTTGAAAGGTCTTATTTTTTCACCTTTTCTGTGTTTACTCAGGTCTGTCCTCTTCAGTTAAACCTTGTGAAAAGACACTAGAAAATTAGCACCAGGAGAATCACATAAGACCAACCATAACAAAAATAGGGAAGATGCCACTGGGTTGTACAGTCCCTGTCAGGCATCCTGGGCAAGTGAATCAACACTTCCTTGTATCCACCTTTTCCATTTCATCATCACCATCAAACACACAAACATACACACACACACACATTCTCTCTTTGTCTCCCTCTCTTTCCACTTCTTTATTTTTCTTCTTTTTGGGATCATGTTCCCCAAAACAATATTTTGTTTTTCACATTACCCTCAGTTTTATAAAATGAATTTAAAGAATTATTGAGAGTTTAGATTACTACATGAGAGAAAATAAAAAATTGTTTAGTTCAGTCTTATGGGCAATAAGAAGCTTAGCTTCTTAATCACCCTTAAATACACCACTACCCCTGCTCGATTATTATAGGCTGTAGGTCATGACACAGGATTCCTTTGAGACCTTCTGCATGGCCTGAGTAAAAGAAAGACTCCTCAAGAGAACACACTGAATGGCTGGCAGAATTTTTTTGTTGAAATTATTTTCTACTATTTTTATAAGAATTTTTGGTTACAGGTTCCCTGAAGGAATATGAATAATTAGTACCTCTTTAATCCAATAATGATGGCCAGTATAATTATCAGCTTTTTAAACCAGTTTTCATAGAAACAAATTAAGGGAATAGAGAGGTCACCAAATCACACTTAATAAATATTTCATAAATAGTAACACTCATGGCGAATATCCACTCATAACCTCCTGCTTTCGGTTCATTAATTATCCAGTTAAAATTTAAACAAGGAAGAAAAAATAAATTAACAGTAAAATTATGCTATCAGAACGCTATTTCTTAGTTATGACACTATAAGGTCAATTTATTATCAAATATCCTAAAAAGCATATAGAATTTGCCATTAGAAAGACATGAATTAAAAATACAAATGGTGTATTTAATGGATTTATGAATTTGGATGTGTAACTTAATCCCTTTAATCTTCAGTGTTCTTTGTTGTAAATGGAGTCTAAATTTCAAGAGTGTTTTTGAGACTTAATTGATGTAATTTAAATATGTCTTCACTAAATCACGTGGCACTTAGTAGACTCTAAGAGCTATATTATTTAGTTTATTTTTCCTTTCAGTTGAAATTAATTCCCAACGCTGGGAAGGATAGTCATAGTAGTGGTGATATTTATTAAAGGCACTATCTATTGTAGCGATAAAGGACTTTCATATTTCATTTCATTTAGATCTTACAACACAATTAGGAAGTTTTTATCTTTACTCTCAAATGAAAACTGAAGTTCATAGAGATTATACAGCTTAATCCATACTGCTAGGAAATGTCTAATACAATCTCAGACTACTTAAAATTAAATTCTCTTGTTTTAAAGATGGTGTTACATTGCCTATATTCAATTAAAAACAGACACAGAGATAGTAATTTCCTGATTTTAATTAATAGGAGTGAATAAACTAATACAATAAAAATATTAATATTTTAATATAATTTAATGTGTTAAGTTTCAAATTATAACCCCAGTATATCTCATTTAACTTAATTAAAAGTTAAGCTATTATATAATGAAATAATGCTAAGATTTGAGAGATTTCCTTTGCCTTCTATATGACTAACTTACCTTCAACATCATATAGTTCAACAGCACTAAGAATGACTGGAGATTTAAAAATTTTAGCAAATGTTATTGCTGTAATCCATGGAAACCAGAAATTCTGAAAACATTATTTCTGTTTCCTATTGAACAAATTTGTTTCCTTTTGTCAATGTTTTCATCTTAATTTTCCCATTCCATCCAGACTTTATATGTTTCTCTGACTAGAGAACGAGAAAGGAACAAAAATATGAAATAGAAAAAAATGTATCATAAGGTATTTTAAGACTGGTGTGGTTTCTTCCTAGATTTTAAGTAGCACAAGGTACTTAATGCTTTATCTTTTCTCTCTGCCTCCGGCTCAAGGGGACTAATTCAGCAAATGAAATTTGCCAAAGGAAGAATGAACCCAAAACACTAAGGAATATAAACTGCAATGCACATTAGTAGATAGATTGAAAAAGGAAGCATAGGAGACAGTGTCCAATGAGACAGAAAAGAAAATAATAACAAACAATAAAACTAAGTGTGAACATTTTTTTTCCTTGCCATCATTTTTTCAGTTAGTAATAATGATCTGATATCTCAATTTCTAAAGCAAAATACTAATAATAATACATATTTTAAATATTAGTCTTACATTGTATTGAATACATCTATTATATGTATTAATTTTTTTATTTTGACTTTTATTTATTTATTTTTTATTTTTATTTTTTGCAGTTTTTGTCTGAGGTTGGGTTTGAACCTGCCACCTCTGGCATATGGGGTCGGCACCATCCAATATATTTATTATTTTTTAATCTGACTTCTCATAGCAATTTTTACTCCCATAACACTGCCAACACTATATATAATTTTTTTCCTACTCATTCTATTGCTTACCAGCAATAGAATTCTACTCATTCTATTGCTTACCAGCATTCTATTGCTTACCAGTTGGAGATTTCTTGTTCTGATTGATTAAGGTTATAAGTTACATGCTGAATATAATTTTAGGAGTTAGTCCCTTTCCAAACTAGACTATACTAGTATTATCATGACAAATAAGGTAATGTCACTGAAAAAATCCTATAAATTTTGCAGGTCTTTAGTAAAAGCTATGCAAGATTTGAAGGTCTGTACAGAGTTTCCCTAATACATAAAATAGAGCACAGAGTAGCATTCCAGTTTGTTTGTTTGTTTCTTTTAAATCAGAAAATATTCTGAAATATGAAAATATTCCTGTACATCAATTTAGACATTTATACAAAAGAAATAACCATGTCTATATTGCCATAAGATACAGTAACAGACAAATCTATTCCCATGTATGGCACAGAATAAGTTCTTTCTATAGAAGACTTAGTACTTAGAAAACTCCTATCAGATTTTCAGGTTACAAAAGAATAATGATCACTGTGTAAATATTAAATTTATATTTTGATATATTTCCAAAACCAAATACAGATGAATAGGAGAACACATAAAACTAGATATAGCACATGCCTTCAGCATAACTCTGAAATGAAGAATAATGTGAATTTCAAATTACTTGTGAGTAGGGAAATAAATACCCAAGTTCCTTAGATGAGTGGGAAGATATGGACGAGAATGTATTTGTTGCAGATATTTCTTTCATATATTTTACAACTTTTAAAAAGAAACTGCTATATTGTAACATAAAATAAACATTTTAAGATTTGGTGTATTTAAAGTGTTTCCTCTTTTTAAACAATTCTGGTGTAAAACATTCTTTTTATTTAGATAACCAGAAAAGTGATTCATGTTTTAAGTCAATGGTTTTCCATTCCAAATTATAAACCAATAATTACATTGAACCTACAGATAGTATTAAAAGAAAGACAGAGTTACTTTCAGGTTAAAAAGAAAGCGGAAGCAAATGAACTCAGCACTTCACAGTGGCATTCAATCATGTAAACATACACTCTCATTTGTTTCTGTGAAACACTACTTTATGAACCAAGGTTTTGAAAGCTTCTTTTACTTGCTGGTTTCTCAGCGTGTAAATGAAAGGGTTCAACATGGGGGCTATTGAAGTATTGAGAATAGCTACACCTTTGGTCAGTGATGCTCTTTCTTTGGCTGAAGGCTTGACATACATGAATATGCAGCTTCCATAAGAGATGGAGATGACGATCATGTGAGAGGAGCAGGTGGAGAAAGCCTTTTTCCTTTGACTGGCAGATGGAATTCTCACAATGGTGCAAGCGATGCATATGTAGGACAGAATCACTAATGCCAGTGTGAACAGCAGAGTGACAAAAGCAAAGTAAAAGCCAATCATCTCTAAAAGCCATGTGTCTGAGCACGAGAGTTGTAAAATCGGGAAATAGTCACAAGAGAAGTGATCAATGACATTGGAAGCACAAAAATCTAACTTGAGGATAAGCATGAGTGGTGGAAAAATGGTCATAAATCCTCCCAGCCATGAGCTAAAGACAAGCAAGTTACAAATTTTCTTGTTCATGATGGTGGTGTAATGAAGAGGCTTGCAGATGGCAACATATCGGTCATAAGACATGGCAGTCAGGAGAAAAAATTCAGACACACCCATGCAGATGAAGAAAAACAATTGAGCTAAACAGCTGTTATAGGAAATGGTCTTGTTTTTAGTAATGATTGCCCCCAAAAATCTGGGGATGGAAACACTGGTGAATGTAATTTCTAAGAAGGAGAAATTCCGGAGGAAGTAATACATGGGACTCCTTAGATGAGAATCTATTAAGGTAAGGATGATGATGGTTAGGTTTCCAGTGATGCTTAATATGTAAGTTATAAGTAAAAAGATAAAAATTATAACCTGAACCTCTGGGCTGCCCGATATGCCCAAGAGTACAAACTCTCTGATCATCGTGTGGTTTCTCATAATATTTTTTTTCCTTGAACAAAATCTATTGGTGAAAAATAACAACAAAAAAGAATAAGTGAAAAGTGAAGGAACTGACATTTTAAATGTTACCATTAATAGCACCAATGAAAAAAGCCATGGATCTTTATCCTTGTAAGAATTTCTGCAACATTCATTCATTCATAGAAATCATACACATCATCTGTTGAAAAGGAAACATTTATTTGTCCATCTATGTTAAAAGTCTCCTCACCAGTGGTTTTACATAACGCTTCTCCATATAATTAAATTGTTATATGTCCTTATATCTGTAAGTTGTAGATCTCTACAACAATATTTATTTATTTATTTTTTGATTCTGTTTTTTTAATTAAATCGTAGCTGTGTACATTAATGCAATCATGGGGTACAATATGCTGATTTCATATACAATCTGAAACTTTTCATCAAACTGTTTAACATAGCCTTCATGGCATTTTCTTAGTCAATGTGTTAAGACATTTATATTTTGCATTTAGTAAATTTCACCTATACCCTTCTAAGATGCACCGTAGGTGTGGTCCCACCAATTACCCTCCCTCTATCCATCTTCTCCCCTCCCCTCCCTTGTCCCCTCACCCGTTTCCCCATATTCCTGTGCTATATTTGGGTTATAGCTTTAATATGAAAGCTACAAGTTAGTTTCATAGTCTCTACAACAATTTTTTTTAATTATATCTGTAGTTTGGATATTGAGACTGTTTATCAGTTTCTAAGATTGTGTACTTTCAGGACTGAAATATCTAATTTTAAGTTTGAATTCTGATGTTATTTGCAAACTTACAAATTTCATTGGTAAAAATCAATGACCTAATCACAATTCCTGAGCTTACTAGTATCTATGATTATTTTTATTCTTAATATATATTCTTTTAAATATGCCTGACAGAAATAAACATGTTTGAAATCACAGAAACTAGTAGTAGAGTGGCTGTGGTTGTAAACAAGAGTAAAAGTTTTTAATTTATGAAAAAGGAAGAAGGAACCAAATAAGTTAACAATATGTAGATAATATTCATACAGCAGAATTACATATTTGACCTCCTCCCTACATTTACCACCTTTTTAATTGGACCAAATTTTCATAGACCAGACATGCACCACATGTACATATCAGTACAACAGACCTAGTTCCTTTTGTTCCATATATTGACCATTTTGTTACAGCATTTTGTTATAGTCCCTTGGTGGTCAACTTATAGAGGTTCTACTATAGTTCTACAACACACTAATCAATTTATAGCATTTTTGTTTGTTATTTAAATTAAAAAATGAGTTTTTTTGGTAAATTCAAATAGGTTTTTTACCCTTAAAAATACCTGAAAGGCATAAAAGAACTTGTAGGGAGTTTCTGATACCAAAATATCACATTGCTTCTTTTCTTAAAAAGTAAATAATTAGAATAAATAATTTGTTTTGAGGATTTACTTTAAAGAAACTGCAAGCTTTGAAATGCAATCTGTGTGACTTTTGTCTGTCTTATTCTGTCCTTGCCTTGCCTTACTGTGATAGTAAGTTTTCAGTATTTGTCGTACTATTTTCTTTCTGTAGTATGAACTGGCCACTCAAGAGGTGATAAGGATCAAAGCTGTTACTGTACATTTTTTTCTACTTTTTGATTTACTTTCCAACCATATATTCTCTTCCTTTAGGAATATGCACATCTTTTTGTCACTGGCATATCAGAAAAACCGTCAGAACAAAAGGCAGAGATTGTTACTATGGTTTCAACAATGGTTGAAACATATTGAAATGTAAAATTAATAATAATATATATGTTAAAGGAATAATTTAGGGATGCTTACAATTTATTTAAATAAAATAAACTTTTGGCTGGGAGAAAGACAATAATCTGTCAACTTGTTAATTTACTGATAAGTACTGAATATACAGTCTGATATGTCTGATGACACCAATCAGAAATATAATCATAGATTTAATTGTTGATTAGCTTAAAATATAAAATTTAAGGCATTCATAATAGGCTTTAGGAGACTTTTTTCACTTACTTCCTTTCTGCCTCTGTCTATAACATGAAAGCCTCTCATATTGAAAATATAGGTCGAATTGCATGTAAGATTTTTAACAGTCTCTATTATTAGATAAAATCAATTCCTCATGTTCTTTTCATAAAAATATAAACATTGTTCTGTCCCAAACTCCAGGAAGCTACTATGATAATCCTACAATTTCTAGAAAATACCTATGTAAGAAAGTGGAATATAAAACCATTCAAAGCTCTCTGGATAAAAGAAAGATTGAATACTATAATTTTACCTTCTCTTGTTACTATATAAATCCCTGAGAAACTAAAGTGAAGAAAAGAACGATGCAAGGAGAAATAAATTCAAGAGATGTAGTGATGTCATGACATACCTTTCTGGAAAGCCAAGCAATATAGCAAGATAAACCAAAAGTATACCAATGAGTTTATACAACCTGGTTTCCTTTGGCTGTACTTAATTTTCTTGATATGCACAGGGCACTCAGTCTGGACTCAGGAGATAATTCATTCTCAATTCCTATGGGGTTAGTTAAACTCAGGACTGAATTACTCCATGGTGGACATTTCCTTGAGGGCAGTACCATCATTTTATTTATTTAACATCTCCCTCAGCACAGAGCAGAACGAATAACTAAAGAAAGCATTTTAACATCTTCAAAAATAAGAAAAGTACTTGAAAATTCAGCTTTTCATTTTTAATTTAAAAATTAAAATATGCTCAAAGTTATGAGAATCAAGTGTCACAGTAGTATATAGTGACATATGGAATTGCCCTATGTTTCTAACATATCTCCATTTTCATTCAAATCTTCAAATTTATCAATATTAAACATTTATAGTGTACTCTACTTGGTATTTTTTCTACATATTCACCCACAAACATAGTTACATTTACACATTCAAAGAGATGCTTTCTTTGTATAGCAATGTTATTTTACTACACAAAATACAGAGATAGTATGAATATAAATCCTTATTTTGTCTTATCTGTTGTAGCATGTTTTCAGAGCCAGTCCTTACTTTTTAACTTTTTCAAAGATGGTTCAACACTGAAAGATTAGACAGCTTATCGTGAATGCCTGGTAGCCTATTTTTCTTAGAATATCCTTTTCTACATATCTCAAATTTACAGAAACACATTTTTCTTTTACACTTATACCTTTAATCTACCCAGAATTTATTTTTATGTGAAATATAGATTTCTTTTTGTTGCCTTTATAATGTAGAGCCAACTTCCCTCACACCATTAGGCTAGAGACAATTTGAGAGAGGACATTAAGTTCCTCAGAGCACCAATGCTATGTCATCCTGCGTCAGTACTATCTCTAGCCCAGAATTCTTATAAGATCTACATGTATTTAAAATTTGAAATTTACATAGTTATTTTGAAATATACCATTGCATTGTGCACATTAGCTATGATTTCAAAAAATAAGTAAGTGAGGCGATGGATATGTTAATCAGTTTGGTTTAAGCATTCCACATTGTGTATCAAATCATCACATTGTACCCTATAAATGTACACAGTTGTGATTTTAATTAAAAATGAAATAAAAAATAAAAATAAAAAAACTATTCTGCACAGGAAAAAAAATCTACGTGCAGTCTTTTACTTTGGAATGAAAGTCAATATATTGATATATATATTTAAAGCATCATATATATGTCTATCTCTCTCATATATATACATATATACATATAGATACAACCTTGATTTGTCATACTCGTATGTCTCACTTTTCAGGTTAAAAAAAGTTTCTTAGTGTTCTCCACATAAAGTATATAATTTTAATAAGATCAAAATCCTATAGGATTTCACTCACGCACTTTATACCATCTATTCTCACCTCTCACTTTTTCCATATCAGGATACCTGTGATTTATTTATTTATTTGTTTTGATAAACTGATACCTTCCCTTCTCCTTCAGGGCATTTGGATATATTCTTCTGACTGCTGGATGGGGCTCATCAATTCACTTCTACTTACCTGCCAATTCTACTTCAATTTTACTCTGTTTTGCAATGTTGATTCTGTGATTTTTCCCAAATTCTCATGTCTCCGTAATGACGTATGCTTTATCATTGCAATAGCAATCCTATTTCAATTGCTAAGCAGATATCATCCTTGCTAAATTCTAAATTACACAGCATAAGTTACATGTGTGACTATTTAAATTTAAATATGAATTAATTACAATTAAATAAATCAACTTTATTTCTTCAGTTTCACTAATTATGATACAACTTTTCAATAGTCAAATGTGACTTGTGGCTAATGCATTGGATAACATAGATTGTAGGAGATTTCCATTAATGCAAAAAATTATTTAGGACAGCATTGGGGAAGGAGTTATTTCTCCTTTTATTACTCTTAAAGAACCAAGTACATGGATCTTTTCCAGAATGTAGACTCTTTGCTATGACTTCATCAAATTGGTCCATATTTCTTGTAACTGCTAGTAATTCTCTCTCTCCTCTCTCTCCTCTCTTTATCTCTCTCTCTCAGACACACACACACAGAAACACATTTGTTTCTACATATCTCAGATTCAGGTAATCTATGAAATCTTCTATGTTAGCAGAATCAGGATTAAGTGATTTCTCTTTTCTGTCCTAACATGTTATATTGTCATCTTATTCATTTGTAATTACTCATGCATATTTGTTTCCATTGAAAGCTACCTTGACACAATGGTCCTTGGTTAGTTCATATTTATATAGATGTTATCTGTGTCAGATAAACTTGATAGTGATATATTATCCTTTCTTTCATATTTCCATGTTCTAATCACTGATCTAATGTTAAAAATTTTGGCGTCTATGCTCATGAGAGATATCAGACTATGGTGTCCTTTTCTTGCAATTTATTTTTCTGGTCACAAATAAGGGTAATGCCTGTCTCATAAAAATAGTTGGTTAATTTTCTCTACTGTTTTGCTTTCTAGAAGAGATGTAAAAGATGTAAAGATTTGTATTAATTTCTTTCTTAAAAGTTTGGTGGCATTCACCAGTCTAGTCCTGATAGTTCATTTTCGAAATGTTTCAACTACACATTCAAATTATTTAATAAATAAAGGAATACCCAAGCTACTTTGCCTTCTTTAGTGAGTCCTGGTAGTTATATCATTAGAAATTGATCCATTTCACCTGATTTCAAATTTAGGAGTATGTGGTGTTTGTAGCGCTGTCTATCTTTTTACATCTGTGAGATCATAGCTATGCCTTCTCTTTCTTTTGTGATAGCTGTAATTTGCATCTTTTCTTATATTTTCCTTAGTTATCCTTGCTAGGCACTTATCTATTTTAAAAATTTTAAATATTTTTAAAAATTTTTCTTAACTTTAAAATAATTGATTGTAAATGATTTGGGCAGTGCAAGTGTATTTTCTTGAAGAATTGTATACTGGTGAAGTCAGGACTTTCAGTGTATTCATCACCTGAATACTGTACATCGTACACCTTCAGTGATTTTTAGTGCCTTGTTCCCTACCAACCTCCCTCATTGTTATTTTCCAGTGTCTGTGATACTACTTTACATGGCCATGTGTAGCCATTATTTAGTTCCTCCTGGTAAGTGTGAACGCATGATATTTGTTTTTCTGCTTCTGAGATAGAATAATGGTCTATAGTTCCATTCAAGTTTTCAGTCCTACCAAGAGTGTATAAGTATTTCTTTCCTTCAGCATCCACACCAGCATCCATTGTTTGGTGATTTTTTGGGGGGGATGAAAGTCATTCTCACTGAAGTTAGGTTATATGTCACTGTTGTTTTAATTGGCTTTTCCCTGATGATTAGAGATGTTTAATGCTTTTTCGTGTTTATTTGCCATTACTCTATCTTCTTTTGAATTCAGCACACCAAAAAAATAATAATTCCTAGGAAGTGGCTTCATCCTAGGAATGTAAGGATAGTTCAATATACACAAATCTGTAAATGTGATTCCCCACATAAACGCAAAAACAATGACCAGATAATCACCACAACAGATGGAGAGAAAGCATTTGACAAAATTCAGCACTGTTTTGTGATAAGAACTCTTAACAAAACAAGCACTGATAGAACACACCTCAAAATTATAAAAGCCATACATGACAAACCACAGCCAACATTATACTGAATGATAAAAAATTGAAAGCATTCCCACTTAGATCTGGCACTAGGCTAAGCTGCTGACTGTCACCACTCTATTTAACATAGTGCTGAATGTCTAGCTAGCGCAATCAGAAAAGACAAGAAAATTAATGTTGTCCAAATGGGTAGAGAAGAGATTAAATTTTTATTCTTTACTGATATTACCTTATATCTACCAAATCCCAAATATTATGCTAAGAGACTCCTGAAGCTGGTAAATAAAATCATCAGAGCTTTGGTGGTGCCTATGGCTCAAAGGGAGGGTTCAAACTCAGCCACAGCCAAAAACTGCAAAAACAAACGAACAAACAAACAAAATCATCAGATCTTCAATACACAAATTTAATGTATGCAAATCAATAGCACTCCAATACACCAATAACAGTCAAGCTGGGACTCAAATCAAAGACTCAATACCTTTCACAATAATAACACAAAAAATAAAATACCTAGAAAAGTATTTAACCAGGGGCATAAAAGACCTCTGTAGGAAGAACTATGAATTACTGAGAAAGGAAATCACAGAGGATGTAAACAAATGGAAAAATGCATCATGTTCATTGATCAGCAGAATTGACATTGTTAAAATGTCTATACTACCAGAGCGACCTACAGATTCAAAGCAATCCCTATTAAAACACCAAAGTCATTTTCCACAGATATACAAATAATATAATTCTATACTTCCTATAGAACCGGAAAAGAGGGTGAATAGCTAAAGCAACCTTAGGCAAAAAGGAAAAACTGAAGACATTACTTTACCAGATGTTAAGCAATGTTACCAAGCTATGTCACAAGGCTATGATAACCAAAACAGCATGGTACTGACACAAGAACAGAAACAGACCAATGAATAATAACTGAAAACCCAGATATCCTCATATTGCCATGTGATCTTTGACAAAGCTGCCAATAACATACCCTAAGGAAAATAATTCTTAGAATATAGGCTGGAAAAATTGAATAGCAACATATAGAAATCACTATTCACAAAAATTAATTCATAATGGATAACAGACTTAAACCCAAGGCATGAAAGCATAAAAATTCCAGAAGAAAATGTTGGAAAAACTCTTGTAGATGTTGGCCTAGGCAAAGAATTTGTGAAGAAGGCTCTAAAGGAAATTACTGCAACAACAAAAATTAATAAATGGAGCCTGATTAAATTAAAAGGACATGAACAATGGAGCAACCGACAGCATGGGATAAAATATTTGAGTGCAATACATCTGATAAAGGACCTATCTATAAAGAGCTTAAGCAAATCAGAAAGAAAATATCAAACAACCCTATAAAAAAGTGGCCAAAAAATATGAACAGAAACTTTTCAAAAGAAGATAGATTAGCAGCCAATAATCTAATTTCTAATTAGTCTAAGTGGTCTAATGACTAATAGTTTAATTTCATTATGGCCTGAGAATGCAAATTATATGAATGCTAGTCTTTAAATCTGTTTATTTTATGAACTATAATTTTTTCTACTTTGGGAAATGTTTCATGTTCCCTTTTGAAGGATTAGTTAACTGTCTACAGTAAGTGAGACATAAAGATAGAGAAAAGAAAAATAGCATAGTATTTATCTTTTTAAAAATCTCAGTCTTAGAGAGCCTATAATAATGTAAATATAATCAGTAATCTATGTGGACAAAAAATAGGATAGATAGGTAATTCTGCTTTCCCTCTCTATAAAAATTGAATATTAGTATTTAAGTGAAATATCATCCCTATCAACAGGCAGAATCAGTATTTTACTGAGGTTTCAGGGTTCCTTTTATTATAATCAAGCATTTTGGTGAAATTGTGGGATCTATACTTCCACTTGTGTTGTTCAAAACAGGTTTATATTCAGAAGGAATTGTGTAGAATTCTCAAATTTACACTGACTATAAAGTTCTAACTTTATTATAATACAAAGGGACAGGTGACACATTCATTTTATCATTTCAATTTTACTATCAGAATTTTTATCTTTTATTACTACTTTATCATTAAAAGTCATAAGCATTTAAGATAATTAGCCTGTCTATGTAAAGAATAGCAAATAATTTTCTTCTTTTGGGTATTCCCTTGTCCTGTTTTGCACAGCAGTCATTGACCAAGATATTTTATTTTTTTCTAACTATGGAGAGTTCTAATTTTATTCAAAATATAACATAAAAGATTAAACTATCTTCATAGTCTGTTTACTTCCCATTAAGCATATAATAAACTTACCATCACTATCCTATGTATACAAATATAAAAGCACGCATACTTTTAATACAGAATCATGTATTTCATGAAACAAGTATGTAACATTCTCTTCACTCTTACTTCATTCTATTCTATTCTAGACTATTGTTAATGGTTGAGAATATTAGTTAATTTTAAATTTCACTAATATCTCAGAGTTATATTGCCAAAGACTATTAACTTCAACAACTCCCCATTTCATACTCAGTTAATATCACTGAAGCGTGTAGTGTCGGTTATTTATACACATATAGAAAGAATGAATTTTGGTAAAAAGTTGTAGTTATATGATGTAAGATATTTATAATAATTTAATTAATGTCAAAAATTGTATCCATATATATTTCAGTAAAATTACTGTCTGAGAAATCTACTAGTTTCACCTCAGTGGAAAAGAAATATTTAGACCAAGAGACTAAAGATGGTGGATATGTATTTAATCATTGATTATTCCCATGATATTCTTATTAGGTATGAATTAATTATTGATTGAATTGTAGTTCTATTTTTGTTACTGCATTAATATAATAACAGATTATATTTACATAATAAATTATAAATGATACATGTACATTTAGGTACCAGAGTGTACACTGGAGTAAATTCAAGTGAAAAGGTAAAGTCAATTATTTTATATTATATTTATGCATTAAATTGTAAATAATAGATATATACCGTTAGGCGCCAAAGAGTATGCTGTAGTAAGTACAAATAAGTAGATAACTTCAATGATCATTTTATTTTAGAGTAAGTAAGTAAATTATTAAAATTTGACAGCTGTGTACAAATATAAAATGTTATTAATTGGACTTAATAGTGTTTCAGGGTGTGATGCAGGTTTAAAAGAGTAAGCATCTACTAGAGTGAGAACATGGAGAATTAGAAGTCAGAAAAAATAATCTTTTCTGAGTTCTATTTTCAATGAAAAGCAAGGGTTATTATTCCCAATAATTCTAGGGGATGATTATATCATGGGAAAGAATTAAAGATCAAACAAAATCATTTTTAAATTTGTTATTTTTTTATGAGAAAGGAAATTTTTAAATGCACATCTGTTATGAGAAAAATTTTAACAACACACATGCTTCTATTTATAGCCATTCACACTATGCCAAACATTGTGTTAATGACTTTCTCATTTTATGTATTTTCTTCATAATTACATGCTCTAAGAACTGTTCTAAGTGAAACAAAGAATATGAATTTGGTAATCTGTTTCCTTATATTCATGACACAGATAAGAACAAGAGATGTGAAGAATTTAAGAAATTTTTCTCAGAATTACCAGGGTTTTTATCCAAAAAGTCAGGATGATCTGATAGATACTTCCCTTAACAAACATGCTGTAATTTCCAGGTTATCTGTAGTATAACTTCCTTGTGATTTTGTTTCATTTTGATCACTATTACAAAAATAAAAGAAACAAAATTAGCTTTCTTTGGGACATCAAGCAAAGAAGGTGCTGAGATGACAATGTCCTAATCTACAGCAAGACTTAGTGAAGAAAAGATCTGTGAACATTAAAATGACCAGTGGGATCCTACTGTTGAAGGAAAAACTTCACACAAGTTAAATTAACAATTTAATTAAGCAATAAATAATTTGTGAATAGGGTAGCTCTCCAAATAGGTTCAGAGTGAGCCTGTGGCTGCCACATAGTCAGATAAAATTTATGGATAGAAAAAGAAAAGTGATGTATTGAAAACTGAAGTGAAGTACAGAAGCATTTGAACTGGTTACAGCTTGGCGTTGACCTTACTCCAACATGGTTTGTACAGTTGCGCACTTGTGATTAGCTAACACTGAGATTGGTGTCAGAATAGGTTCAGTTAGGTTACACTTCACTATGTTTGAAGAACCTTCAGGCCAAATTTAAAATATGTGATATGACAGCTTTAGAGTAGATTTATTTAACATTATTAAAAGAGAAAAGAATGAGATGAGTCCTTTTGCCCCTCAAGATATGAAGCAGATGATGAGACTTGCAGGCAGCGATAAACAACCACAAAAACAATATACATTAAGAACCAATTTATGGCTGAAAAGAAACACTGAACAAAGCAAGAAAAAGTTAATGAAATTTTTTCACATATGAGGTCTGACAATTAAGTTCATAACCTATTTCTAGAAAAAACGCTGCACACCTCATTGCTGCACATCACTACAGTCAACTGTGAAGTTCTCCACTCAGGAAGCTGTGCACCGACGCCAGCACCCAGTCCACTCTTCAAAGCAATTTTAGAATTCTTTTTTCTGAAATGACCATTAGAGCCGTCATTGTACAGCACACAAAAGCATGCAACAATAATAAAACCACTCAGCAAGACACCACCACACGACAACAAAGACACATCCACTGATATACCAAGGTTATGAAACCTGACCAAGTTTGTACAGCACTGCCAATGTAAGTGGATGGTGGCAAGTTTGCAAACTTAATTGTTAGACTTCGTATATCCTTCTACTTTCCTTTTGCACAATTATCTAGAGTTATTGCTTGGAGTACACTAAAGAGAAAATTTATGAGTGCACGAGAGTAACAAATTGATTCCCTTTCGAAGTGCTTTTTGTTTTAATTAAGATAAAATTTGTGTAACAAAAATTCACCATTTGACTCCTTTAAATGCATTAATATTTAGTTGTTAGTATATTTACAATATTGTTCAACTATCACCACTATATAATTCCAGAACATTTTTATCACTTTAAAAACAACCTCATATCCAACCACTAATCAGTCCCTTTCCCCCAGTACATACAACTACTAAACTACTTTATATCTTTGCAAAGTTGCCTCTTCTGAATGTGTCACCATGATGGAATCACATAGTGTGTGGACTTTTGTATCTTGAAGCATAATGTTTTCAAGGTTCATCTGTGTATGAACCTTATATCCTGTACAAAGCATATCTGTAGCATGTATCAGTACTTTGTTCCCTTTTACGGATGACTAATATCCATGGTGCGCATATGTATGCATGTATATAGATATATGTGTATATACCGTATCTATCCATCACTTGCTTCATGGATATTTACATTGTTTCCATTGGCCATTTGCATGATTTTGCTATTAATATTCCTGTCTACCTTTTTGTGTGAACATGTGTTTTCAATTCATAGATGTAAAATGTATGGGCCACAGGTAATTTTTTATTACATTTTTGAGGACTTTAAAGCTGTTTTTCATAATAGCTGGACTATTTTGCATTACTGCAAGCAATGTGTGAGGGTTCCAGTTGCATATTGTGCAGTGGCTGTATGGTGATATGTCATTGTGGTTTTGATTTGAATTTCTCTGATAAGTAATGATTTTGACTGTACAGTGTGTCCCTTATGGATACGCTTCTTTTTAGGTTCCTATTGCTTACATATCTTCATTGGGTAAATGCCTACTGTACTTATTTGCCCTTTTTTTGTTGTTGTTGTTGAGGTTTTAGTCTTATTGTTGTGTGTTAGGGGTTTATTTTATATGAATATGACCAAAGCAGTGCAAAATTTGTACCAAAAAATCTTCAAAGACATTAAAGAAGACCTAAATAAATGAAAAGAAATCCCACGTTCATGTACTGGAAGACTTAACATTGTTAACAAAAGTATTTTTTCACTCATATGCTCTGATGGCTTTTCATATACAATAAATAGGTGACCATATGTATATTAGGGATTTATTTTTAGGTCCTTATTATATCTGACAGAATATCGATGATATTCCCTTCTTAAAATACATTAGACATATTTGCATTTGCATTGTATACACCCCACACATCAATAGACGGAGCACAATCCTTATAAAAGTTCCAATAGGTTTTTTTTTTTTGGCATAAATGGATAAGTTAACCCTATTAACAAAATTCTTACAAAATTACAGGGGACCTTAAAGAACCAAAACAATATTGAAAGAGAGAAAAAAATTGGAAGACAGATTCTTCTCAGATCTTAAAATTTATTGCCAACTATAGTAATCAAGATAGTGTGACATTATAATAACAATAGACATATAGATCAATGGAATAGAATAGAGAGTCTAATAACTGAACACATTTATGGTCTATTGACTTTCAACAAGGGTGCCAGGGTTATTCAATGGAAAAATAATAGTCTTTTCAACAAATAGTGTCTAAGAATCCATACGGAAAAAGGAAAAATTTTATTTCCACCTCATACCATACAAAAAAATCAAATCAATGGGCAGCACCTGTGACTCAAGGAGTAGGGTGCTGGTCCCATATGCTGAGGGTGGTGGGTTCAAACCTAGCCCCAGTGAAAAAACTGCAAAAAAAAAAAATCAACTCAAAAGAAAGTAAAGACCTAATTCCTTGTAAGAGATGACACTAAATTTCTCAGAAGGAACTGTAGGTACAAAAAAAATATTTTTTACCTTGGATTAAGCAAATGATTTCTTTAATATGACACCAAAAACAAAAGTAAGAAAAGAAAAAAGTAACTTCAAGTCTATAAAAACTGAAACATTTGTGCATTAAAGGACACTATCAAGAAAGTAAAAAATTAATCCAGAGAATAGAAAAAAATATTTGCAAATCATTTGTCCAATATAAATCTAAATTTGATAGATGTTTTCAGGAGCTTTGAGTATAAAAACATGGACTATCTACCATTTATTATTATTTGCTAAAAAAGGCAGATGGTTAATAGGTTTGGCTTAAAGTCATACAACAAATCAGAATGCAAATATAAAATTAAATTATTTCTATTCAGGGCCAGATGGGTAATATTTCAATCATCAATCACCTTAGATGTTTTCACTTATATGCTCTGATGGCTTTTTTATATACAATAAATAGGTAACCATATAAATTTTAGGGGTTTCTTTTTAGGTCATTATTATATCTGACAGAATATCGATGATATTCCTTTCTTAAAATTCATTAGACCTATTTGCATTTGTGTAGAAGTAAGAAGAGAGGAATATCCAAGAAGAATGAATGATTTTTTAAATGTCATTTCATTTTTTCCAAATACCCAGATTTTCAATAGTTTGCCTCAGTTGGGTCTAAATATCTTTGGAACCTTTTCCTTGAGCTTCAGATTCATTGATATTATTGCATATCAACTGTCAAAATAACTCATTAGCTCTCTAACTTTTATCTCTAACTCAAAAATCTGTGATCTCATTCTCAACACTTTTAATAAAGAATAAAGAAATATTTATAGCAATTGCATAGATTTGTAAATAAAACACAAAAAAAACCTCTCATGAACTGTCTGCCTCAGAAAATCACCTTAGATAAGTTTATGTTTCTATAATCTACTCCAAGTGAATTAAAAAGTTATTTTAAGGATGAGAACATGCAATTTGTATTCAAATAAGCTAAGCAAGTGGGTGATTTTTATTCACTATAAATTTTCAGATCTATAGACCTACCAAATTAAGTGCTAGTGCATTTCAGGCCACATAAGCTTTTTATGACATGAAAGTTGCCTTTTTTTTCTTGCATTGTTGCATAATATCCCAAATGAAACATTTCCCTCTAGGGCCTCTAACATTTACTGAGAGATCCAGCTGTGCTTGATACAGATCTGGGGTGTCTTGCTACATACTATTTTATTTTCAAATAGCCTTATAAGGAAAAGATTATTATGATGATTACAGCCATTTTATAAATAGAAGAACATAGCAACAGAGAGTTTAAGAAACTGGATCAGACTCATATTTAAATCCTAGATGAGTGGCTCAAAAGTCTACACTCTGAATTGTCAGGTTTGTAATACTAGCAAGTGACACTGGAAATATTTCCTAGTACCCAAGAGATTGTGCATCAAGAGATTGTGCTCAAGTCATGCCAGGAACATTCTTTTACCATGTCTTTCCCATATACCACAACTCTCACAAGAATTTCCATTTTCTTAACTGCATTTCTGACTTGCAAAAATAATTCAGTGCTCATTAGCATGCCCCAATAAATTCGTATATAGCTGTACCACAAAAAATTATACAACTTGGTCTTTATTGGTTTTCTTATTTCAAGGTATGAAATGTTAATGGGAAAAATACTTATTTCCAGAGTAGTAGCTAGGATAGGATAAACCTATAAAAATAGATGTTAAATTAAATAACTACTACATTTAATAAGATGAATGAATAGATGATATGTTAAAATGTAATTAGAGTAGGCTGTTTGAGGTGATTTTGTTTTTGTTTTTTGAGGAAATGAGTACTATGTCTTCGAAAGTAAAGTTAATTTAACGTTTGTGTTGACACTTGAGGATAGGGCTATTACTCTATTACATTAAAGAGTGCTAATCATAAAGGAAAATAGGAAAGGTGAATCACGCTGAAGGTTTGGTTAAAACGTTATGAGAAAGTTAATTAATTCAAGGACAAATTAAGTAAAGTAAAACAATATGTTTTTAAAAACTTATTTTCTTTTTTCTGCAAGATTTTGACATGAGTACTTTTTTTATTTTTTGAAATATGCAAAGAAAATCTTTTGGATTGTATCCTTGAAGGCTTGTTTCACCTGCTGGTTCCTTAGGGTGTATATGAAAGGGTTTAATAAAGGGGCAACAGAGACATAAATAATTGCTACACCTTTGGATAAAGTCACTCGTTCCTTTGCATTTGGCTTTGCATAAATAAAGATGCAGCTGCCATAAGTCAAGGAGACTACAGTCATGTGAGACGAACAAGTAGAAAAAGCCTTTGTTCTTTTCTGAGCAGAGGGAATTTTTAGAATGGTTTTAATAATGTACGTATAGGAAAGAATCACTAACAGCAAGGTGATTGCCAGGGTTATAGCAGCTGAGACAAATGAAATCAACTCTAGTAAATGAGTGTCTGTGCAAGAAATCTGTAACACAGGGGATGTGTCACACATGAAATGATCAATCACTTTGGAAGCACAGAATTTCAGTTTCAGTCCCAAGATCAAAGGTGGAAAGGTAATCAAAAAGCCAGCTGTCCATGAACTGAGTACAAGTTGGTAGCACACTCTGTTGCTCATAATGATCGGGTAATGTAGAGGTTTGCAGATTGCTACATAACGATCAAAAGACATGGCAGCCAGTAAATAAAATTCAGTGACTCCTAGTAAGAGGAAAAAGAATAACTGAGCTGCACAACTATTGTAGGTAATGATCTTGTTTTTAGTCATTATGGTTATCAGGAATCTGGGTATACAGACTGTTGTCAGTGAGAATTCCAAGAAGGAGAAATTTCGGAGGAAGAAATACATTGGAGTCTTGAGGCGGGGATCCAGCAGGGTAAGGAGGATAATAGATAAGTTCCCCATCACACTCAACATGTAGTTCAGAAAGAGAAATATACAAAGCACAATTTGCAAGTGTGGGTCATCTGTCAATCCCAGCAGAATAAACTCTATTTCCCTTGACTGGTTCTTCATTTCAGATTTGAGGGCTATTTATGTAACAAAGGAAAAGAACCTCAAAAGCAGAAACAACAGAATTTTTAAATGCTACAGACACAAGAAAAACATTTTGATAAAGCAGATGATAATTAAAATTATTGGAGAGATAGACCTAAGATTCTTCTCATTGACTATTTAATGTGAGCCAATGTTATCTTTATAGCAATAGTAAATTCTTTCCTTTCTTTCGCTTTTAAATTTTAAAGGTAATTTAAATTTTGGCTGATCACCTCCAAATGAATTCTGCTTAAATGTTCTAAATAGACTATAAGTATTACTTGGAATATATTTTCTGTGTATATTTAATAATATATTAAAACAAATCTACACATATTGCCAGTGTTCATTTATAAGAATTATTCAAAAACCTTTAGCACAAAAAAGACTTAAAATATTTTTAAAGAACATATAAAAATATTAACAGTTACATATTTTCTCTTTGAGAATTTTCTCATGTATGTCATTATTTTGTGCTGGTATAGTCTTTGTTCTCTTGGTTCAAATACATCAATCTTCTCATAATCAGTTGCATTGAACTTGTTTCTGTGTAATCAGAAAGTATTAAATGTTGCATTTACATAAAAACAGAAAAACTATGACAATTTACATATTAATGGAAATTACTTGGCTTTTACTGAAGAATTGCTTTATTATGATCTAGATATTTCCTTCAAATTACAACTGACTTAACATATGCAAGATATATTGGTATAATTTTTCCATGTGGGAATATGGTAGAAAGAAGAGTCAAATAATAAATGATAAATACTCTCATTTTTATGTCATAAAATATTAAATTATTTCAAAAAGAAATTTAGTTGCAATATTTTTATTGAGTAACATTCAGAGAAGAGATGCATTCTGGATATTATATGTGCCTTCTAATACTTACCACTTCCACTCATACTTACTGAAATCATAGAACTCAGAAACTACAGTTCAATTAGAATCCTTCCTCACCAGATAAGATTGATATTCTATTCTTTCTTAAATATTTAAACTTAAATAAACATTTCATTTATAAAAATTCTAAATAAAAATGTGATAGTCTAAGCATAATCAAATGATTTAAAAAAGTCTCTCAGATAAAAGGAAGCCAAACTTTATAATGTCTTCCAATTGCATATTAATAATAGGTCCAGTTTGTCATTTTGTTCAGTTTTATCATTTATCAAGGGAATTAATTGAAATAAAAGAAGAAAAAAATGTTCTCTGGAGACTGTTCTTCAGGACATAGCAATTATGTCAAAAAAGAGGAAAAGAAAAGAAAGAAAAAAACAAAGAAGGAAATTAAAAAGCTGCTATCAATTGCTTTAACTGCAAACCTAAAGTTACATTCTCTCTCCCACCAAAAATTAGAAATTATTTAAACTCCATACAAAATTCCAATAAGAATTTTAGATCCAATGCCTAGAAAAATTTCTACTGGTAAGATGATTTATCCCAAGCAGAAAACTCTTTGCTTCCATTGAGAAACATAGTAGTACTTCATTAAATTGATTGTTAGCCCAAACTAGGAGGTATCAGTACTTAAATGCTTCCTACTAATTATAGGTTTTGAATACAATAATACAATTAAGTAACACTTAATTAAAGTTGCTAAGAAGAAAGACAGAAGACTTAAGTAAATTCAATCAGAAATGAAAGAGAGGGCATTAAAACAGATGCCACAGAAATAAAAATAATCACTAGATAACTATGAACAATTATACACTAAGAAATTGGATAGAATAAATGGATAATTCCTAGAAACATAAAACCTATCAAGACTTAATCATGAAGAAATAGAGAGATTGAATCAGTATTCAAACCCTTTCAAAAAGAAAAGCCCAGAATCTGATGTAATCTTTGTTAATTCTACCAAACTTTTTAAAAAAGAATTAATACTGATTCTAGTCAATCATTCCCAAAAAGTGAAGAGGGTGATGTTCCCAACTCATTTTATACAGTTACCATCATCTTGTCATAAAAGCCAGAAAAAGGCACTATAAGAAAAAAATACTTTAGGCCAATATATTTATGAACATAAATGCAAAAGTTCAACAAAATACCAGAAAACTGAATCCAACAGAATATTAAAAAAAATCATACACCATGCCATATGGGATTTATTTATGGGATGCAAGAATGGGTCAACATATACAAACCAATTAATGCGATACGCCATATTAACAGAACAGTGAATTAAAATCACATTATTATCTCACCATACCCAGAAAACGCATTTGAAAAAATTCAACACAATTTGATAATAAAACTTTCAATATACCAGGAACAGAGGAATTTTGCTTAACATAAATGTCCATATAGGAAAAACTCACTATGAACATCATACTGAATAGTGAAAAACCAAAGGCTTTTTCTCCAAGATCAGTAATAAGCTATTGACTCCCACTCTCTCCACTTCTATTCAACGTAGTACTGGAAGTCCAAGTTAGAGCAAACAGTCCTAAAAAAATAAAAGGCATTCACATTGGTTGAGAAGAAGTTAAATTACCTCTGTTTACAGATGACATAATCATATACAGAAGATTCTAAACAATTTTCTCCCTAAAAAAAAAGCCAGAATAATAACTAGATTCAAAATTATTGACATGCATTAATTAGTTACATTTGTCTCCTAAAAAACAAGCAATGTGAAATGGAAATTAATTAATGATTCCATTACAATAGCATCACAAAAAGAAAAAAATTATTAGAAATAAATTTAGCTAAGGAATTAATAATCTTGTATACTGAAAACTATAATACATTGATTAATGAAATTTAAGAAGATGCAAACAAATGGAGAGACAGCCCATAAGCATGCATTAATATACTGTGTATTTGATAATGTTAAAATATCCACGCTAATCCAAACTGGTTAACAGATTCAAGACAAATTCTATCAAAATTCCAATGACATTTTCTTGAAAAATAGATAAAACAATACTAAAATTCTTCCAGAACCACAAAGGACCCCAAGCAACAAAAACACTTAAGAAAGAGAAACAAAACTGGAGGCATCACATTTCCTTAACTTAAAATATACTATAAAGCTACCATAATTCAATAATTAAAAGAGTATTGAACTGGCATTAAAAACAGACCTGTAGATGAGTGAAACAGACAGAATAGAAAGCCCAGAATTAAATGCATGGTACGCAGTCAATTGATATTTGAAATGCATGCCAAAAAATGCACAATGTGGAAAGAATATTCTCTTCAACCAATGGTGATGGGAAAACTGCATATTCATATAGAAAAGAATGAAATTAGACACTTGTACACATTCCCAAAAGTCAACTTAAAATGAATTAAATACTTAAACAGAAAACCTAAAGGTGTGAAGCTCATAGAAGAAAACACAGAGGACAGCTTGATGATACTGACCTTGGCAATGGTTTCTTGGATATGATGCTAAAATAAAAAATAGACAAATGAGACTGATTATACCATATGAAAAATCTTCTACACAGCAAAACAAACAATAAACAAGGTGAAGAGTCAACTAGTGGAATTAGAGAAGAGACATTTGTAAACCATAAAACCCTACTAAGGTGTTAGTCTCCAAAATATATAAGGAACTCTTACAACTAAATAGAAAAAATTTTCTAAATAATCCAGTTTAACAATGGGCAAAGATCTTGGATACACATTTCCCCAAGTATAATACACATAAGCCAAGAAACAATTGGCAAGAATATATAGGTTATATATATATAAATTTTCAGAATATAAGAATATATAGGTTTATATATATATAAATTTTCAGAATATATAGGTTAAAATAACAATGAGTCATTACCTAGCACCTGTTATTACCACCATTATTTTAAAAAGGGATAATAATGTTAGTGAGGATATTGAGAAATTAGAACTCTTGTACCTGCTTGGAGGGATGAAAACAGTGCAGCCACAAGGGAAAACAAATCAAAGATATAACTACCATAAGGCAGTCCCACTTCTAAATGTTTGTTTGAAAGAATTTAAATCAGGATTTCAAATTAATATTTGCTCTCTCTCTCTCTATATATATATATAATGTGTGTGCCACACACAAATGATGCCAACAAAAATGTATGCACAATTTGCAAAGGAAAAATACTGTACTTATTATACACTGATAACAATAAATGAATACAATAACATTTGACTTTTGCAATTACTCAGTGTATATGTAATATAATATCAAGGTATTACAATATACAATATATACATAACATCTCATGTAATGTAAATGTATTTTTGGCACCCTGGAATATAGGTAGATAGATCTACCCCTACATACATGTATACATACGTTTCTGTGTGGGGGTATTATATATCCACATGTGGTTGTAGTTAGTAGTAATCTTATATCTCATTGGTCAATGTAGACCTAAGTAGTCTTCTAAATACTATACCTGGTTAAAAAAATGAAAAGCAAATGATATCCAAATAATTGTAATGAAATAATGATTGAGGATGAATCTAAGAACAAAATTTATCTTCTGTGGTACATAGTTTGATGAATTTTTCCAAACATATATAGTCATGCAACCACCACGTCAATCAAGGTATAAAACATCTTCATCATCCTAAAATGTTCCCTGTGACACTTCTGTAGCCAATGCCTTTGCCTCCCCCTCAGCACCTGGGACCACTGATCAGATTTCTGTCCCTATGGTCCAGTCTTTTCCAGAATCACATCAATGGAATCATACAATATTTCTGTATATTTACAAACCATTTTGAATCTGCTTCTTTCATTTAGCATACTGTTTTTAAGATTCAATTGTATATATTACATATCAGTAGTTCATTCCATTGTATGCGTAAAACCAGCTTAGGAATTTCCCATGTTGCCCCAGACAGGGAACTCCTAATGTTAATGTTAAATAATATATCATTGATTTTTCTAAATCACTTGTAATACTCCTCCGGGATACTGTCTCTACAGCTTTTTTATTTACAGCAATGGTTTTTATTGCTAATGATTAGCACTTTTGTAACTTTGATCCCCAGAGAAAAGTTCATTATGTCAATAAATTCCCTTGGGTCTGCAGTAAATAGAAAATGATAAAACTGCAGCATTTTATAAGTGTACAGTAGCAATATGGTATCTCTTTCTTGGAGGGGTTATTTATCTCTCTCAGATGATTTCCCAGTTTATTTTCTAGTTTTTAGCTTATTTCACTTTGAAGAACATATATCTAGTTCAAGCTTTTCAGTGATAGTAATTTCAATTATAAGAATAAAATTTCACAAAATTCCAATTTAGCGGGAATGGAAAATGGATGTGCATTAAAATCATGAATAACTGAGTCCAAAATGTCATAGTGAGCATGAATTTGAGGAAATGTGGAAATTCTTACAGAAACAAAATATGTATGCATTGCCTCTCCACATAAAAATTGTTGATAATAAATCTCCCCAGGAGATAATAAAATATAGTCATAAAACGGAGTAAAATCATCATTAATTATGTTAGAACATATCTCTTCCACATATAGAGGAAAAGGAGTAGCAGATCTAAAAAGGTAAGTCAACTGTACTTTAAACTTAATTCAAAATCAGAAATAAAGGCAAGTATACAGTAAATCCAATTGAAGGAGTTAAATTTAACAACAGATTTTTGAAACTTTTTTAATGGGAAATTAATTTTATGGCTATGTACTAGGAAGTGTTGTTATCTGTTTTATTTGTATGCTATTGCACCTATGGTTTATTTTCTCTGACTCTATTTGTGCATTATTTGATAGAAATTTCCCTGGGTGATATGATATGGAGAAATAGCAGTTCTTTTCTACAATTTCAGATAATGTAATTCTAGAACAGTTTCTTAGATTCACATGGTGCAGAAATTATTTGTCTAACTCCTAGAAAACTTTTCAGATCTGAAGTAGAGAAAAATTATGAGTACTAGAGATAACAGGGGCACAAATAGACATTTTTTACAATAAAAGCTTGTGACCACTTAGCAGCTGACGTCTGCAAGTCTCCAGTTGTCATGTTAAAACATTAATCTACTCACTAGTATGTGTGATAGAAAATCACATTATGCATGTACAATTGTAGTGCTACTTTTATACAAACCAGTTTAGAAAAGTAATACATGGAAATTACAGCAATATTAACATAAATGCAACAAAAGCAAAAGAGTGCTCCAGTAACGCATTTGTTTTAAAATCCATAAATAATGCAAAAATGAAGCAGATCAACATATTTGCTATGACAAGGGAACTCTATGGGACTAAATAGAATTCTTATATATAGAAAGGATAGTATATTTTTTTCTAGGATAGTCAATGATTTTATAAGAATATGAAAGCAGCAAAGCAAAATAAAATTATTGACACAGAAGCAAAATTATATAACCACATTTCGAAAAAGTTAACTGAAAAGAAGACATAATAATTTCCATTTAAATTTATAATTTGTGTTTGTCATGTTCTTGTTTATTTGTCCTATATGTTGATAAATTGCTATCAATTCGAATATTGGAAAGCCAATCAAGAAGATTAATAAATATAATGTCATACTATAGGTAAAGAAAAAAATTCAGAACAGCTGAATTTTGAATTTCTAACTACTTATTAGAAATCAGTACTACCTCAGCCATTGACCAGCACAAGAATTGCAATATAACTCTAAATCCTGATTTTGAAAACCTCATCCTGATACTCTGTCCAAACAGACAACCTGGCTTATTGCAACTTGCACAGGTGTGATAAAAATAATAGAAAAATAAACTTTTCATAATGAACATGATTTTACTTAAATTATATAAGTAGAGCAGAGTTCTTCTAGGACAGATATTCTAAAATTCATATTAATCAAATACGCATATGTTATTGTAGTCCTAGGGGGAAATTTGTGACGAATGTTATAGAGAACTGATAGATTAGAAGGAATTTTGAATTAACCTATGCCCTGTAAATATGTGTTTTCTGCCATTTTAGGCTGGAGAAATCATTTGTATATGAATAAATTTGAATTTATATGTACCTATATATATTTTCCTGTTTTAGGAAACTAATTTTGTTTTTATTTTCCCATACAGATTCGATAAAGTTTACAAAAGAGAAATGAAGAACCAAACGATGGAAATAGAGTTCATTTTGCTGGGATTGACAGATGACCCCCAACTGCAAATTGTGATTTTCCTGTTTCTATTTCTCAACTACATGTTGAGTCTTATGGGGAACTTAATCATTATCCTCCTCACCCTGCTAGATCCCCGTCTCAAAACTCCAATGTATTTTTTTCTCCGTAATTTCTCCTTTTTGGAAATCATATTTACAACTGTGTGTATTCCCAGATTCTTGATAACTATTGTGACTAGAAACAAAACTATTTCTTATAATAATTGTGCAGCTCAATTATTCTTTATCCTCTTACTGGGAGTTACTGAGTTTTACCTCTTGGCTGCCATGTCCTATGACCGCTATGTTGCTATCTGCAAACCACTGCATTACCCAATTATTATGAGCAGCAAGGTGTGTTATCAACTTGTACTTAGCTCTTGGGGAACTGGATTCCTAATTATCTTTCCCCCATTGGTCATGGGACTCAAGCTGGATTTCTGTGCTTCTAAAAAAATTGATCACTTCATGTGCGAAACTTCTCCTATTCTACAGATCTCTTGCACAGATACACACGTCCTAGAACTGATGTCTTTTATCTTAGCTTTGGTGACACTTGTGGTCACATTGGTATTAGTGATTCTCTCTTATACTTGCATCATTAAGACTATACTGAAATTCCCTTCTGCACAGCAAAGGACTAAAGCTTTTTCCACCTGTACTTCCCACATGATTGTTGTCTCCATGACTTATGGTAGCTGTATCTTTATGTATATTAAACCATCTGCAAGAGAAAGAGTGACTGTGTCTAAAGGTGTAGCTTTGCTGTATACATCAATTGCTCCATTACTAAATCCCTTCATTTATACTCTAAGGAACCAGCAGGTGAAAGAAGTCTTCTGGGATGTATTACAGAAGAATTTGTGTTTCTCAAAAAAAAAAGTTTTAGGAATATGATATGAATTACATCCTTACTATAAAAACGGGAAAAACATTTTTATGTCTTTGAGTTGTATTTTTCTATCTCATTAGTTTTTGGACATAAGAGAGTCTCTTGAATAAGAGTTCCACCCCTACATCCTTCCCTTTCTTATGAAATATTTCAAACTGCCACAATAATTTCCTTTAATACAAATTTAACATCTCTTTTTTTATGTCCAGATATTAGCTTTAAAAGTTCATATTAAAGAAAAAAGTTCCAAAGAAGGCATCATTGTAGCTGAGGTTTCCTAATTTGTCCAGTTGACAAAATACCTACTAGAATTGACAATATATAAGAAGTTTTAAAAATATAATATGTATAAAGTACAAAGAAAAAAAGTATTGAGAAACACATGAAAAAATATAAAATGACCAGAGCCTATGAATTAAGCTAATGTACACGCATACGGACATATCTACATATTGAAGAGAGACATGCAGTGAGACATGTAAATACAGAGAAATTTTGCTTTTCCACATAACGTATTTTGTGTTTCTCCAGAAACTGAAAAGTAGATAGTATTTTACAGTTACCATCCCCTGAGTTTGCCAAGAGATCACACACCAGAGTGCCTCTAGCTGCCATTTCCTATTGCTTCCCTGGTGAAACAACTAAGGAGGCTCAGGTACTTCAGGAGATGCTCAACAGGGCTCCCATTGTTCCCAGCTCAAAATTCAGAGGTATAATGGGCCCCATTCATACAGAAAGATTACAAGGTGGGTGATGGTCTCTTAGAATAGCATCATTTTTGTGATTAGGATATTGACTTTTCAACAACACTGACTTGCACAAATAGTGTTAATTATTTTAAGTGCAGAAATAAAACTCAGCAGATAACTGGTAGTCAGGCACAAGTCTTATCCGCAGCTCTCTAATGCAAATCATTTGCACTTTGAACCTCAGTTTTCTTGGTTATGAAAATAAGTTTTCTTCTCTCTCTTTTTTTTTTTTTTGGAGAGTCTTGTTTTACTGCCCTAGGTAGAATATAGTGCAGTGGTGTCATCACAGCTCACAGCAAACTCAAACTACTGGGCTCAAGCAGTTTTCTTGCCTCAGCCTCCCAAGAAGCTGGGACTACAGGCACCTGGCTATTTTGTTGTTGTTGTTGTTTAGTAGACAGAAGGTCTCACTCTTGCTTAGAAGTTCAAGACTATTCTTGAACTTCTAAGGTCAAGCAATCCCCTTGCCTCATCCTTCCAGTGTGTTAAGATTATAGGCATGAGACAACATGCCCAGTCAATGAAAATAATTTCTAAGAGCACTTAGAACTCTAAAATTATATGAACACATATGAAGTCTATTGATGTTACTTCACTGTTCACTCCATTAAGTGGGGATAAATCATAAGCAGATCACAACTTTTCATTCACTATCTGCACTTAAACACAAGAAGCTTTAATAAAAACAGACAAAGTCCATTGTCTATTCTCTCTCTGAAACAGACAGATTGTAATGAATAAAGTCCAGTGAGTCCCTCCATCCCACAAGTCCAGGATCACTCAAGCAGGTAGCCCTATATAAAGCACAATGACAAAGAGCATGAACAGAAGTCACAGGAATTTCCGTATGTCACCTTTTCTAAGGGGGTTAATGCATTTTGAGAATCTCTTCATTTCTTTTCAACAACTGAAAATCTTCTGTAGAAAAATGTCCTTTACATTAAGAATGTAGTCAATGTTACAAGCTTCCACATCATGTCAGTTTTCTGTTTTTTCAATCTTAAAACTTGCCAGAGCAATGACTTTGTATCCAGAGCCAAGGTCTGTAGAAAGGTCTTTATCAAACTGGCTGAGGATAGCACCTGCATTTGCTGACAAGAAGGCCTCATCGTCTGTAGTCAGCTTTTTTCCAAGTTTCCTGAGAGCTGTCAGTATCTCCACTTTCTCTTGAGTATAGAGCTCACTTCCAATTTTCCTACCATTAAATCTCTATCCATCTCTGCTAATCTTGTCTGAAGCTGACCTGGCTGTTTCTTTGCAAACAATCTGATGACCTCTGGGGTTTTAAAGGCCTGGCTGATAGCTGCCTGAATGGCCAACTGCATTCCACTCAGTTCATCTACCAAAGACATATTTCCAGACATAATTTTCTTCTGTGAATCATTAAATTCAGTTAGTTGCTCCAGAGTTTCCTTTTGCTTTCTTCATATTCATCTGTACCAAGTTCTTCTTTGCATTCCTCCAGATCTTGTAATTACTGCGTTAGTCTATCCAACTGTTTTTCTAAATTCTGTTTTAATTTGCATGTCTCTGTCTTTCCTCTAGAAACCATTTTAATTTGTGTCTTAGTACTCTAAATAGCGCTGACCTGTTTAAGTGCTGAGTGTCACAGGAAAATGAAATTGTTCATCAGGTTTATAAGAGGCTCAAAGTTCAAACCACATTGTGATGGAGTTGGCTGAGGGCCCCGGCCTGAGGGATTGCATAGGGAGAGTACTTCCGGCTGATGCATGCACTTCCCGCATCCTGGAACCAATGAAGAGTGCGGCCGCTGTTTTCTTCTCACTGGGGTCCGAGTTGTAGGTCCTCTATGGAAGAGCTGGGCAGGTCGGCCTGAGGGTGTGGTAAAGACCCCTCCACCCCGGAGCCCCCAAGAAACCAGTACCTAGTAAAATCAGCCCAGAACACCCTTTTGTTCCAGACATAGGGGAGTTCAACTTCTTATATGTGGTCTATTCACTGAAATGTAAGTTATGTGGCACATGAATGTACTGTTATAATCAGTCTTGTAATAAAGATCCACAAAAATATTATGGGGCAGGTAAGATGGCATCTACAGAACTTTGGAGATAAGGGAGGCTTTTCAGGAGAAAGTTATGATTATGCTGAAACTAAAAATTTGCATAAGAAAATATTACTAAGATACAAATAAAGAGCTTCTATAGTTAACCACTTCCCTACATTGACCACCCCTTAAGTTGATTTAATTTTCATAGATCAGACATGAACCACATCTACATATTAGTACAGTAGGCCTAGTTCCTACTTTCTTATGTTGACCAGTTTATTATAATCCCGTGGGTAGTCAGCTTACAGAGCTTCTACTGTATATGCAAATAGGAGATAGGTGTATGTAACCACACCTACTATTAGATTAGAAAATCTAGTCATTAAAAAAAAGGACTCTAATATATACACCTAGGTAAAAGGTTTGACACAACACTCTCTGGGACACTTCATGGATCATGCAAATGTGTTAAGCCTCTATTTCTTCATCTGTAAAGTAGAAGAAAAATAACTCATGCATCATTGTTTAGTAAATATGTGCTATGAGTAATCCTTACCAGTTGGTAGAGAACACTAGATTTTTGAATTCTGAATGTGATACAACTTACACTTGAAAGGCTGGTGAAGGTAGAAACAACAATAAGTCTGGAGAGGTTGAAAAGTCAAAACACAGAGGGACATGTTTACCAGAAAATATTTTGGCTTTAAATCTAATATATCAGTAATTTTTTAAGGTTACATTTGTGAGAATCACTTAGATGTTTAATAAATGAAATTTGAAGTTATGCTTAGTGCTTCTGAGGCATGTCTGGGATTCAGTTAATATATTCTGCCTCTAATATGCACCTGAAGTTATTTTGAGTTTGTAGTCTTTACTTGGCAACTAGAGAGAGAAATCATTGCAAGTATATTTAATATAAAAAGTTAAATGTTTACCTCTTTTCTTAGTGAGATTATTCTTGGAAATGATATTCAATAAGGGCTGTTTTAGTGTCAGGGGAGTGGTAAGGGGGCATTGCTTTAAAATATTTATAAATTTTAAATCTTAGTATATTCATTCATATATGAGGCAGTGAGTCTATGATATTTTATTAAACTTTTAGAGGAAGAGATAGAGATTTGATTCCAGCTAAGTGAAATTTGATATTTTTCAAAAAGTGTTAAACTGCCTACTCTTTATATGAACATTAATTCTTTATACAAATCTCTTCTTTATTCAAATCTTCATTCTTTATACAAATCTCTTCACTTTCTAAAGGCCTAGATTATATCTTTATGGTGTAAAATCATGCCATCATTTAATTTTCTTTTTTTAAAATTTTAATTAAATTACAACTGTAATACATCTGTGGATGTATTTGATATACATACAATGTGGAATGTTTAAATCAAACTGACAAATATAACCATCATCTCACTTACTTATTTTTTGTGGTAAGACATTTATAATTTACTCTTAATTATTTTGAAATGTACCCTTGCATTGTACACTTTAGCTGAGATCCCAACAAATGCCCTCCTTCCATTTGATCCTGCAATTCCATTACTAGGTATCTACCCAGTAGAACAAAAATCATCTGACAGCAAAGACATTTGCACCAGAATGTTTATTGCAGCCCAATTCATAATTGCTAAGTTGTGAAAGCTGCCGAAATGCCCATCAACTCATGAATGTATTTAATTTTCAGTATGAAATGTCCTTGCATGTATTCCTTTCGTCTCTGAGGAAACTTAGGTCCTATGATCTCAAATAACTTTTGTCAGATCATGTTAGTCGATAATGATGTAATACTCTTATATCCAGGACCATGAATTTATGTTAATTTTCATCAACATATTCATATGAACATATTCTTTGTTATTATCATCATCTTAGTTCTAAGACTTTTGAATGTACAAACAGAATTGATTTAAATTTCTTATTGACATAGGAATGTTATCATCATCTCTATTCATTCTCCGATTTAATTTATTTAAGCAAAAGGAAGACAAATATTATTATTCTTTAACCAAATGCACTGCATTGCTAGCAAAATATGAAAGGATACTTATAATAATGTATTAAGCATATAGATGGTATTTGATAAATTAATTTTATGATTCTGTTTCAATCACAGGACCTGTCACCTTGAAAGTTAAAGAAATGATAAAATATTCAGTTAAAATCTTTCTAATAGTTCCAAGCATAATTTTTTTTTTACTTAACAAATTACTATTTTGAGAAGGAATGGCCATCACATCCTGTCATAAGCTGGGAAGGAAACAATCAACAGCAAATCTGCAGCTCTTTCTATCCCTGATGAAACTCGAAGACTTTTGTTTTAGATCAGACCTTGTAAATGACCAGATGAAATGTACTAGTTAAAAGGCTGCTAAGATTGTAGGGGCTCTCCAGATTATTTGCTTGCATAAATTTAAAGATGCTTTTAGCTGGTAGACAATTCAGTTTGTATAAATTGAATTTGCCTATTCAGGTGCAAAATTATCAACTGTGATCCATATCCCACACATTGTACAAAATTTAACTCAAATGAATCACAGGTATAAAAACAAATATAAAGGCATAAACTCTCCAGAAAAAAAAAACATACAGAAAATACCTGTAAGCTTGATCTAGGTAAAAACATGATCCATAAGAGAAAAATAATTGATAAATTGAAATAATCAAAATTAGGAACATCAGTTTTCAAAAGGCAATGTTCTGTGAATGAAAAGGCAAGCCACAGGCTGGGAAAAATACTTGCAAATCATGTATCTGAAAAATGACTTGTATCTAGAATATGTAAAAAGTCAAAATGCAACAATAATAACAATTTAAAAATAAGCAAATATTAAAGCAGTAAATTAACCAAGGAAAATAAGCATTAAAAAGGAGATCCATACCTTTAAATTTAAAATCACCATAAGATACAAGGAGACACCTTTTAGAATGGATACCAATTTAAAAAATAATTTCCATTACAAGTGTTCACAAACTGTGGAGTAACTGAAACTCTCATATCCTGATGATGAGAATGTAAAAATATACAACTATTTTAGAAACAATAGTTTGGCATGCACTTAAAAAGTTAAACATATAGAAAAGAGTATAATTGTGATGGAAGTGTTACTTAGTTCAATGTACGCATTTCACAAAGCAGTACACTGAACCTCATAAATGCATTAATGTACAAAGTTATGATTTAATAAAATATAATAATAATTTTAAAAAAGTTAAACACATAGCTACCATATAGACTAACCATAACAGTCCTGGGTATTATTCCAAGAGAAATGAAAGCATATGACCACACAAAAATTTTGTAGTAAAATGTTTATAACAATGTTAGTTATAATAACCAAAAACCAGATACAATCCAAGAAATTCATATTTACAGGTAAATAGATAAATAAGTTGTCATTAAAAAATGATGTGAATATTAATCAACAATAAGAATTGGCAATGACATAGATGGATCTCAAAATAATTAAGCTCAGTGAAAAAGCCTGGTTAAAAAAATGCTGTACTATTTCCTTCATATAATATCCTAGAAATGCAAACCAATTGATTCATAGTGACAGAAAGCAGATAAGCAATTCCTGAAGAATTGTGACAGGTGTGGTAAGCAGGGGTATAATGTCACATTAGGGAACTTTTGGTGACAATGAATATGTTCATAACCTGAATTATGGTGATAGTTTCCGCTTTATACAATTCTTAGAAAATATAAATGTTTTACACATGTCAAAGCTTATAACATTGTACATTTTGAATATATGGAATTTATCACATACAATACCTCAGGAAAGCTTTTAAAGTGTAGAAACCCAAATAAAATCATCATAGTGCATAAATACTGCATGTAATAATATGTGTTTTTTGTATATAAGACCCAAATATATATAGGTATATTCTTTTTTTTTTTTTGAGACAGAGTCTCACTATGTTGCCCTTGGTATAGTGCTGTGGTGTCACAGGTCACAACAATCTCAAACTCTTGGGCTTAAGCAATTCTCTCGCCTCAGCCTCCCAAGTAGCTTGGACTACAGGTGCCCACCACAATGCCTGACTATTTTTTGTTGCAGTTGTCATTGTTTAGCTGGCTTGGGGTGGGTTTGACTTGCTACCCTCGATGTATGTGGCTGGCGCCATAACCACTGTGCTATGAGTGCCAAGCTAAAACCCAAATATTTTTTAATTCTTTTTTTTTTGAGACAGAGTCTTACTATGTTACCCTCGGTAGAGTGCTGTGGCATTGTACAGCCACAGCAACCTCAAACTCTTGGGCTTAAGCGATTCTCTTGCCTCACAGCCTCCCAAGTAGCTGAACTCAACTCGAATTGTTGAATTAAAAGAATTTATCATAGAGAATCTCATAGTAGAGATCTTGTTATCACTAGAACACAAATCCAGACCTGAACATATAGGTAAAAATTAAATAACTTTAATTTCTAACTATATGTTAATATGTTAATAATTAAATTAATTTAAATTTTAATAGTAATATATTTTCTTTTTTTCTTTCTTTTTTTTTTTTTTGCTTCTCCCTCACATTCTTCCCTTCACTAGAAACCCATCAGGCATCTGCCACAATGTGGGGCTTTTTTTTTTTTTAGAGACAGAGTCTCACTTTGTCAGCCCTAGTAGAGTGCTATGATGTCACAGCTCACAGCAACCTCCAGGTCTTGGGCTTAGGCAATTCTCTTGCCTCAGTCTCCTAAGTATCTGGGACTACAGGCACCTGCCACAACACCCAGCCTTTTTTTTTTGTTGTTGTGGTTTGGCCAGAGCTGGGTTTGAACCCACCACCCTCAGTATATGGGGCCAGCGCCCTACTCACTGAGCCACAGGTGCCACCCAATGCTGGGCTATTTTTGGTTATTGTTGTCATTGTTGTTTAGCAGGCCATGGCCAGTTACAAACCCACCATCCCTGGTGTATGTGGCCAGAACCCTAACCACTGAGCTATGGGCACTGAACCAGTATTGTTAATTCTGTTTAATATTGTTTAATTTTGTGAAAAAAAAGTCTATGTTGTTTCTTAGCCACATGAAGTTCCTGAAATCATCAACTTATATAAGTTTTCTAACTAGCATATTGTATTAGATAATTCTGATCCCAGGAAATAAGCACAAATTCTTCTTTGGCAACACTAGTGTGGGTCTGCCCATTCAGTTATTCAGCAATCTTCTAGCCAGGAAAGGATCATTTTCTTTGAGCAAATCTTTTATCTATTTATGTGGCTTTAGGAAGGTGAAAAACCACATCTTGTCCCCATCTTGCTTCCTTTTGATTATGGTTATAAGGTCAATACTTTCATCTTTTTGTAAGCACCATATATAACAATGTATCCCAGTTGTTAGTGACTATATCTTAGAATGTGAGATACTATGCTTTATAATTAGGACCTTTATAGCCATTCATGAGCAACATGAAATTCTCATTTAACATCCATTTTGTGAGAGATTTTTATTACTAAAAGTGATTATGATTATTATCATTGAATTTTTATGAGAACCTTAGAATTTTAAAAATATTTTTTAAAATGATCTGCTCCAAGAATTATATTTTTAATTTTTCTCTGAAAGCTTCTTCTTTAAGTATTTCATACCCCCTCAACACAAGATTACTATTTAGATCATTAAAAGAGTAATCCTGACTTGAACTATTTTATTAATTTATATGGGTCATACACACTATTAGTTTAACTAAGAAAAATGTTAAAGAAGCCTTCCCAGAGTTTGTGAAGACATAGGGCAAAGACAAAACATTTCCCCAGAGAGTGCCAATTTACTAGGTCCTAACAATTTACTAGCCCTGTCTGGGCTAGAAAACATCTTTAATTTTTTAATAGCTAAAATTTAAATTCCTTATGATTTGCTGATTTTGACAGTTTTAATGCCATAAGAGATGAGAAGTAAGCCAAAGGTTTACAAAGGAAAACAGCTCTGAAAATTTAAACTCATAAGATCCTTGATTATATGTTTAAGATCCAAATATACTCCTTTTATAGACTTCACTCTCTGTAATCAAAGAAACTATAAATATTTAATTTCCAGGAGCATGTTTTCCATGTTTTAATATGTGTCACAAGTTCTTAGAGTTCTGTCCATTGAAGGAATGAATGATTGATGAACAAATCGTCAAAAAAAGTTCTTCTTCTGGGCTCTGGATTGTTGAGCTAAATTTATCATAGAGGATCTCATAGTAGAGGTCTTGTTATCCCTGGGACCTAAATCTAGACCTTAATATCTAACCTGTTTAAGCTTCATGGAAAAATTAAATAACTTTAATAGCAATATATTTTTCTATCTGTCTCTCTCTCTCTCTTTTTTTTTTTTTTTTTTGCTTTTATACCTCCCTTTCTTCCCTTCACCAGAAACTCATCAACTTTGCATGTAGAACCATGCTTTCTAACCAGAGTACCAAAGGTTTCAAAAAACATGAATGGATTTCATGTATTTAAGCATCTATAATGGTCAGAAACTTCATATAGAAGGAGACTAAATTGAACAAGAAGGTAAAAAAATGCATCTCATTTCTCCTAAGGTGTCCCTAACCCCAAGGTCACCTTTTGGGTACAACCAGTGATCAAAGCAATGTTTTGCAATTTCTGTGACCACATCTTAAATTTAAAAGAATCTGGGGCTGAGCACGGTGGCTCATGTGTATAATCCCCACACTCTGAGAGGCCAAAGCTGGTGGATTGCCTGAGCTCAGGAGTTTAAGACCAGATTGAGCAAAAGTGACACCCATCTCTATTAAAAATAGAAAAAACTATCTGGATGGGCATTGTAGCAGGAGCCTGTAGTCCCAGCTACTTGGGAGGCTAAGGAAAGAGGATCACTTGCACTCAAGAGTTTGAGATTGTTGTCGGCTATGATGCCAAAGCACTCTATTGAGAGTGACAAAGTGTGACAAGGAAAGAAAGAAGGAAGAAAGGAAAGAAAGGAGGGAGGGAGGGAGGAAACAACGAAGGAAAGAAAGAATCTGTATTGAATCCTATGTTGCCAAATCAATGCAACATATGACCTTAGTTGTCTCCTAAATACAGATGCTAAACTGGGAGTCCTTGTCGCAGATTCCCCTTCTTAGTGTGGTCCTAATTTAAAGAACTTCAATGCCAACACCTGATGCAAAATTTGGAAACTGAAAGAGATACAGAGGCTGTTATTCTCCAGAGGTGTTTGTGATCAGTTTGGAAAGCAAAGGTGAGATCCATAGGAACTAATCATTAATTATATGAGAACAGCCTGTTCTCCTGCTAAGAGTCTTGGTGAGTATTTTCCCAGAATTACTGAAAGTCATGGTCCTTTCCCACTAAGTTTTTCTAAACCACTCTTTGCAGGCCTATATCTGAAATCTCTAATGTTAGTTTCGTTAACTTTCTCTCTGGTGCTCAAACTTTTGCTCCCCTAGTTCTACAAAATAAAGTTGATTCATGAAGCCTGTGATATAAAAAGAATAGGAGTTAATTTGGGCCTGTAATGGGCCTCTAAAAGGAACAAATAGTGAACGCGTTTATTCATGTGTGTCCTTCCACTTTTCCTCTAGGTACCATTTCTGAGCCATCATTGCCATGCGGTAGAGTCACTCGGATAAAGCGGAACCACCCCTTCCAGTTAATTCCCTTTGGTCAGACGGCATTTTTTTAAAGAATGTTATGGGATGATCGAGGCCTTCAGGGACTGGCATCTCAGAATATGGAATGTAATCACTTTCACATTGACCAAAGTAAATGATTGAGTTATGTGAATATATTCCTCAGAGACTAAGGAATAAGGAGCAGAAATAAGGAATAGGGAATAAGGAACAAGGGAGAGAAAGTTGGGCATGACAAATGCCCATTAGATATTCTGCCAAATCATCTCACCAAAAGGAATGAACTATGGATGCAGGAAATAACATGTGTAAACCTCAAAAATACTATGCTGAGCAAAATCAGCCAGACATACATTTCACACAGTGTGCTTCCTCCTATCAGAAATTTCAGAAAATCTGAAATGAACATATGGTGGCTAAAAAAACACCAACTGCAGATGGAGGTGGGGTTGGGGTAGGAGAACAACTGGAAAGAGGAAAAGGGGGACTATTCAGTAAGATGTAAGTGTTCTCTATCTTTATTGTTACAGGAGTGTGAATATTTGCCCAAATGCATTGTTTTAAAATGATTGTGTACTATCATATGTCAGATATACTTAATTAATTTGGTAAAAATTGACAAGTAGAATTGATTAGGAGACTTTTAATTTATAAATTATTTTTAATTTATGGAAAGTTTCCCAAACCCAGTTCTATAAATAAATTATACGTTGAATTTCTTTCATGGAAGATTAATGCTAACAGGCTTCAGAAACTATATAGTAAGTACAAGCAATTAGATTCAATGCCTTAATCCATGCAACTCTCCAGGTGAAACCTATTCTATAGGATCTAATTTATTTGCACATTTTACAACTCTGATTACAGCACTATTGTAATAGGCACTTCCTTATTCATCTTCCAGGGTATGTTGTAAGTGGTGATTTCTCTTGCAAGGTTACTTTCATATTTAAAATTAAGATTTTCTATGCCTTTTCTTTCACAGCATCTTTTAAATTACATATAATGATTATGAGGTTACATGTTCATCTCTGACAGCTTCAGCAAAGCAATACTTAAGAGCAAATGCAAAACTTAGTAATTAACACACATATTGAAATAATTCATGTAACTATATCTAGCAAGGTTCACTTGCTCAAGTCATCTAGTGTGTAAAACTGTCATTTATGAAAGAGATATTCCTAGGCAAAGACAGAATTTAACATTTTGGATTGAAGAAGGCAGTTTACTACTAGAAAGTAGAAATATATACTCTTAAGAGAAGAACATAAAGGGCTGCAGAGTACAGAGAGAGACTTAGTAAACCTAATATGATATTAAAATACCCAAGAGGTTATGAACTAATATAACTGAAGACTGGATTCCATTTTTACATTCACATTCCAAAGCATGTTATTTATATCCAAAATTTGTCTCCTTGTCTTGACAATAACAAAATCTCTGAAGCATATCCTTGAAGGCTTCTTTCACCTGCTGGTTCCTTAGGGTATAAATGAAGGGGTTGAGTAAAGGGGCAACAGAGGTATTGAGCACAGCTACTCCTTTAGTTAAGGTCACCCTTTCCTTTGCTGATGGTTTCATATACATAAAGATACAACTCCCGTAAGTAATAGAGACAACAACCATGTGTGAGGAACAAGTGGAAAAGGCTTTTGTTCGTTGTTGAACAGAAGGGAATTTTAGAATGGTCTTGATAATGTATATGTAGGAGAGTACTATCAACAACAATGTAATGACAAGTGTCAGCACAGCTAAGATAAAAGTCATCACTTCTATGAAATGTGTATCTGTGCAAGAGATCTGCAGAATGGGAGAAGAGTCACATATAAAGTGATCAATAGTTCTGGAAGCACAGAAATCCAGCTTGAGCCACAAGGCCAAAGGGGGAAAAATGATTAGGAATCCAGTTACCCAAGAACTGACAACAAGCTGGTAGCATACTTTGGGACTCATAATGACAGGATAATGCAGAGGTTTGCAGATAGCAACAAAGCGGTCATAGGACATGGCAGCCAAAAGGTAAAATTCTGTAACCCCAAATAAAAAAAAAAAGAACAATTGAGTTGCACAACCATTATAGGAAATTGTTTTGTCTCCAGTCAGAATACTTATCAAGAATCGTGGAATGCAGGCTGTAGTGAATAAAATTTCTAGCAAGGAGAAATTCCGAAGGAAGAAATACATTGGGGTCTTGAGATTGGGATCCATCAGAGTGAGAAGGATGATGATAAAGTTCCCTATGAGGCTCAAAATATAATTAAAAAACAGAAAAAGGAAAATCACAATTTGTAGCAGGGGGTCATCTGTCAGTCCAAGCAGAATGAACTCTATCTCCATCGATTGGTTCTTCATTTTTTCTTTTTCTCTCCAAATCTGCAGAAAACGAAAACCAATGTCACAAGTAAGAAAAGGTATTGTTTTCATTCTCCCCTGCAGAAAGTTCCATATTCAACAACTTACATGTGTTCTAATGTTTTACAAAGCAACTTCAAGTTCATCAAAATGAACTTGTCCTCCACTTCACTCATGTTCATGGGAGTGCTGAGGTTCTTCTCTTGTCCAGAGTTGAGGAATTCCTACTTAGCATATTATAAAGAGGCTCATCAGTTTGTTGAAATAAACGTTCTATATTTTGAGTATTGGCAATCTATGATCCAGCTTTCAAACACTTTATCCAAATTGTTTGTTAAATATCTAATATTTTTTTAATTTCTAAATTTAGTTGATACTTCAAGTAATTTGTTACACAAGATATTTATTCATTCATCATCAGTTCCATTTTATTTACTTACCTTTCTGCTTATTTTCCTTCAGTTTTTCTTATTACATCTGTTTGTATACTTTTCAACTGCAGTTAGATTAACATTAACATAAATAACTTTCCAGTAATCCATTAAAAATTCCTCAACTCTACATGATAGAAATAAAACAAACAGAAAATTAAAATCAGCCCTCACATATTTCATCTTCCTTTTTTTCTTTAATACACTTACATTTGTCTCATATTTCTTTCTTGTACAAATATACTAAGATGTTAAGTCTTTTTATTTTAAGTACAGTATAAAATGATTTGAGTGCTAGTGAGGTTCTTGTTACTGATATTGCAATTATATTCCATAATTACTGTTTATAATTCTTTTTAAGTTATTTTATTTACAAACACTACAAAAAAAATTTCGTTTTCTTGGCAAATTTTCAGAGTTGCCAAGCAATCAATATTCAGAAAAGCTTTCTTTTATTTTCATATTACTCTTTTTAATATATTAGCTATAATGTTAAAAATGCCACACAAGTGATATTTTATTTTTGGTTAAAATTTTTTAAATGTATTGCTCTCGGTTTTTAAATAACTTGGTATTATTTTATTTACACATATTCTTTTTAAAGTTACTGAATCCCTAACTTTTGTTTTAAACATATCCGATTGTTTTATACCAGTCTTAATTTATATGACATTCATGAGTAGGATATTAATTCATGCATAATATTTCTTGCAACATAAAATATTTCTGTATTTTTATTCCTTGGAGCTTTTCATTAATCACACCATGTAATGTATATGCATATGTATTATTATGTGTAATTGACTTATGATAATGTATGTATATTACTACTTATAGTGTAATAAATATACATTTATTTTCTTGGATTCTGTGGAAATCTCATGATGTAGTAGACTAAATATCACTAGTAATGACATCATTTCTTTTCTCATTGTTCTGTTGATCACAATCTTAGTTTTTCTAAACACAATAACTACTTTGAACCTTGACCTAAGGACCTAAGTATAAACGTGTTTTTTAGATTTTCTTAAAATTAATAATGTATTCCTGCATCAGATCATTACATGGACCCTCTAAAGATATATAACTATTACATACCCAAAATAACTAAAAATAAATAAATAAATAGAGTAAAAAATAGCTACTCTTTAATTTTCTCTTCATGATTCACCCTAAAACTTATAGAGATAGATTCAGAAAATGAATTAAAAACCCTTTTGTATATCAAAAAATGCATGCTACTACCTTTTATGTATGTATGTGTATATATCCATAATAAGTATTTTCACTTCTTCATCCTAAAACATTAATCAAACAAGACAATTTAAGAACAAATTGAATTTCTTGACTTGGATTTCCAAAGTATTTCCTAACTACTGTTTCAGAAAAAGATTGGTTAAAAATTATCTTACCTTATACAGGATACATTGTATTTATTTTTCTGTTATGGTGGTACATGGTGAAAGCTACATTAGGTGTGGTAATAATCATTTTAAGACATCATTCAATTATGCAAGTGATGAGGTTTAAATAAAGATTGACTGTAAGGTTATTTGTGTTTCAAAATATATCCTACTTAAGTTCACATTCACTGCATATCTAAGGTTTCAGACTCTAACATATCCTAATGTCTCTCTATCATGCTTTGAGGTTTGATAAATTTTCTAACTGAACAAGTTATACCGAAGTTTAAAACCTAGGAAAAAGAACTGCCTTTAAGTAGAGAAATTTAACATACCCCTTGATCCTAATTAAGCTAGAGTCATAATTTTCTCTTTTTGCTCAACAAAGACACAAGGGAAGTTTTCAAAATTATAAACCAAAAAAAAAAAGCCAAACAGGAAAAATCTTCCCTAGAGATTGATGTTCAGAAAGTTCTGTATGTATGTATGTGTGTGTGTGTGCATAATATATATAAACAATCTATATTGTTTCTTTTTAAAACCTACAAAACATGCAACAAAAATGTCATTTTTTAGCACAGTTCTGAGACAATGTGAGAAAAATCTACTGGACTAGGGTTTTGTTAAAAAAAATTTTTTTTGTTAGGCTGGGCATAGTGGCTCACACCTATAATCTTAGCACTCTGGGAGGCCAAAGGTGAATTCAAGAGTTCAAGACCAGCCTGATCAAGGATGAGACCCTGTCTCTGCTAAAAATAGACATATTAGCAGAGAGTTGTGATGGGCACCTGTAGTAGCAGCTACTTAGGAGGCTGAGGCAAGAGAATGGTTGAGCCCAAGAGTTTGAAGTTGCTATGAGTTACAATCATGCCATCGCACTCTACCATAAACAAAAAAATAAATAAATACACACATATATACAATTTTAAAATTTTTTTACTTTCACAAAAATAGTGAAAATTAAAAACATATCTAAAGCAGGTTTGAATATTGCAGAACAATTTTAAATTGAGAATTTCAAATTGTGTAGTGGTAGGATACTTTCTAAGTATTAGAGGATGATATGATATTTTTATTAACACAACAAAAATTTTTAACAAAATGTTTTAAATTTATCTGTAAAATATAGGGAACTCTTTTGCATAGATCTGAGTTGGGGAATATTTAATGATAAGTCGTGTGATGTGGACCATCATAAACATGGCTGACCACAGAAAATTAAGCTGAAGAACTTAGCCTGAGACAAATCAATTTTGCTTCTGAAATTTGAAGCATTAGTTCTTACTGATGAGTGGTGAACTGAGTGGGACACAGCTTCAGTGGATATTCTGTTCTGAAGTGGCAAAATGTGTAGCTATGCATTAATTCACTTTTTACCATAATATAATATATTCCTTAACTCTTCTCTCATAATCCTCAGTAAATTCTAGCAATCCCTGAAATTTTTATGAGCCTCTTGTAGTAATTTTATTTTTATTGTCTTATATTCTAATTAGGAAACAGAAAATAACAATCCTAACTTTTGCATTTGGACTGCCTGGCAAATACACTAATAGAGTTTAGTGAGAGTCCTTACCTATGGAACACTTTCAGCAGGATTTAAATCTGCCAGAACAATTGTCTCTATAATTGCTTCTGATTGGCCGAATCTACAAATGAATATATGGGATACTGCTCCCTGGAAAGGTCATGCAATCTATGTAATAGATAGAATATAAAAATGAGGTTTCCTAAGCAAAACATTTCCCTTTAAAATAAGTGATGCACTGACATACCGAGCCTCATCCTAGGAAAAATGCTACATACCACATTGTGAAATATTGCTACTGTCATCTTTGAAATACTCCATTTGAGAAGTTATACACCG
>CAUYON010011914.1:0-28542 GCA_963573935.1 Arctocebus calabarensis | reverse complement strand
CCCTGGGTAGAGTGCCGTGGCGTCACACTGCTCACAGCAACCTCCAGCTCTTGGGCTTAAGCGATTCTCTTGCCTCAGCCTCCCTAGTAGCTGGGACTACAGGCGCCCGCCACAGCACCTGGCTATTTTTTTGTTTTTGCAGTTCGGCCGAGGCAGGGCTTGAACCCACCACCTTCGGTATATGGGGCCGGCGCCCTGCTCGCTGAGCCACAGGAGCCGCCCAACTTCGGATGTTTTAAAGTTCAAATATCTTGCTGCTTTAAAACATTAAATAAATGGCAATGTAGAATATAACAGCACTAAAGATAAAAAATTATCTAAATATTTATAATTATAGGCTTTTTTGAATAGATTTTTTTTCTTATCAAACTTAAAATATTATATAATAGATCATAAGAACATCAGCATAAATTATCAAAGCTATGTCTTTCTGTTTGAGACAAACTACTATCACCACTTCAGTCTACTTTTATACGTCTTTGTTTTATACATCATTGAGGTAACTTAGTATTATTTGCAAATATTCATTCAGTATTTCCTCATTTAGTTACTGAAGATTTTTTCTTTTTTTACAATTTTGTTTCTCCTTCCATACATATAGTAAAAAGTCTAATTTTTAATACTTTATGTATGAGTTTAAATAAGACAGATCTCTAATCTCTAATAGGTGATGATTTCTATACATCTGGAGTGTTTTAAAGAATTTTGCTGAAAATATCTGATATTGAAAGACTAGGCAAACAAAATACCTTCGTGTGATTTTTCTCTCATTTCATTATTTAAGGATTTTTTGGTTATAATTTATAAAGAAATTAACCTTTAAGTCAGAATAATTTTTTGAGGTTGTATGTTTATTAAAACACATACATTTTGCTTAGAATAGCATTTATGTGTAATACTGTTACAGTCCAGGGTCTTTAATGTTCCTAAACTGAATATCGTTTAGACTTTTTTGACTTAATCTGTTAGCAGTATGTGATGACATACCCATTTTGTTATTATTTAAAGTAGTCTTTCTCTTCAGATTCTGTGATAGATACTCTTTTGGATTATCTGCCTGGCTACACATTTCTAACATATTTATTGATTTTTCTTCATAGTCTACATCTAAAATGATGTTCCTCTTCAGAGCTCTGAATTGCCGGTCTCCTCTTGTCATGGCTGTCCATGGAAAGTACCCTGCAGGGGACATTTGTCAACGTGTAGAGACATTTTTGATTGTTGTAACTGATGATGGTGTATGTGTATGTGTGTGGGGTTCATTTCTACAGATAAAGGCCAGTGATGCTCCTGAATATCCCTCAGTGCATATGACAGCCTTTCCTCCTCCCTGACAAGGAATTATCCAGGCCAAATTCCAAGAGTCCTACTGATGCAGATTCCCTCTGCTTAGGGCTAGACATGGACTCTATTCTCTGGGCCTGTGCAAGCTTACAAACAAGTTTGATCCATGTTCCCCCTAAGTCAACACTCCCTGGAAAGAGTGTAATGCCAAAACATGACCAAATTCCTACACAATGGCAGTTTTAAAATTAACTTCTGCCCACAGGCCTTTGGCAGCAATTGCTGTGACATATATTTTAGACATATATCCCATTTTCCCAAACCTCTCTGGTTGCAAGAAATGAAAATGATTAGAAACTGCATATAACCCTAGACAGGACCAAAATGGCATCCTTCTTGGGACACCTTCGCTGCATTGGAGGCTTTGCTTTTCTCTTTCCTTTATCTATAATAAAATCTATAAATCTATCTTTTCACTTACTCAGGGCCCATGACTTTATTATTTAATTCCCAAGACCAAGAACCTGGCAAGAAAATAACATTAAATCTGAGGAACACTGGTCTACATTTCCTTCTTCGGCAAACGCATCCCCAAACCAAAATTACAGCTTATTCTCTACCTACATTAGTTTTTGAGCTCCAAACATAAAGGTCTGCATGTTAGTTTATAACACCATGGAACATCTGGAAATCTACACAGACACCTCAGACCCTATATATCAAAGTATAAATGCATAAAAACCTATCTTTCTGGGGTGGTGCCTGTGCCTCAAAGGAGTAGGGCACCAGAAAAAACTGCAAAAAAATAAAAGCCTATCTTCCTTCCAGAAAAGGCTACTTCTCCAAGGACCCTTCCTTATAGAAAGTTCCATCATACATTATGATATCATATGTTGGAGTTAGAAAAATCATCCTAAATATGTGTCTTTATATCCCAAATCTTTAGCATGATTCCAGAGCCAAAATCTAATTTAATCTCTAGCCACCTTCCCAGTCACATCTTATAATACTCTGCCACAAGCTCACTATTTATGGACTTACTCAAAAGTTACTGGAAAAAAAAAATAAACTCTTTACAAAAACAGTGTCTCAGGAAATTTATAGCTGCTTCTTTCTGAAAATATCTTCCAAATTTTCCTATTATTATTAACCCTTAACTCCACTAAAACTCCTTCAAAAAAGCCTTCTTAACTTACATATTACTTTCCCACTGCTACTGTCAAAATGGATCGCATGCTTAATGAAATTAACAACTCCAATTTACTATTGTAGTTCTGGTGTTCATAAGTGGGAGATCAGTTCCACTGGCTTAAAGTGAACATATTGGCAGGGCTGGATCCTTATAGAGCCACTAAGGGAGGATCTGTTTCCTTTCCTTTTCCAGGATGGATGCTATACTCATTCCCTGGGTTATGGCTCCGCCTCAAATGTCCTTTTCTTTCTCTGCCCCTGTTATTCCATCACCTTCTCTATTATGAGTAAGTAACCTTGTGTTATACTGAGCCCACCAGAGTGATCCAGGATATAATATTTCTATCTCATGATCCTGTATCTATTCCTATCTGCAAAGTTCCTTATGCCCTGTGGGATTAGATTCAGAATTCACAGCCTCCAGGAGTACGATGGAACTTTGAAGGCCATTATTAAGTCTTCTATCATTTCCCAGAGTAAGTTACATTCTGTAATACCTGTATTTGCAGTACATAGTCAACAATGTAAAGGCTAAAACAATATCTAGTTATCCATTGCTGTATTTCTAATAGCCAGTTATGTTGTGTGATTATTAGTTGAAAGAAAGAATGAAACTTATTGACGTAAATGATTTAGAGAGGCTAATAAATCGGAGGTGGAAATGGTAAAATAATAGAGGAGTCACCTTAGACGTTCAAATATGTTTTCCGACTAGAAATATAAATGTATCTAAATATAAATGTATGTAGCAAAATTATCTAATTTGCCATTTGATTTTGTGATTACTAAAGTTTAATATTTTAAAGATTTGCAGCTTTTAGTATCCATAATAAACCAATTAAAAATATAACAAAAGAAATAAAATGAGTAGAACTAAAGATATGATTCAAGTTTTTCATAATTTTGTAAACTTGTTTGCTTTTAATTCAGTTTTTCTCAGCATATGCTATTTGTAATGCAGAAATAATATTGTTCACTTCTAAAGATTATTGAGATAAAGCATGCTAAAAGTCCTTTGTAAATTGTTTATTGAATGGAATGAGACATGACTAAATTTCTTTTGAATTTATCTGTGCGTGTGATGTTTAAGATATTAATAAATATACAATGTCAGTAGGGGCTATTTTTCACTTGGATGATTCTTAGGTTGGTTGCGGAAAATGTCATTTTCAAGAAAAGAACGTTCTGCTGAATACAGTCATTTCAGGACATCTGCATATATTTTATGAAAAATAGCTGTGTCTCACCATTCTACAATTATATTTGTTAACAAGTAGCAGTAAATTTTCACTGAATATCTAAGTTAAAAAATAATACTCAGTTACTTATTTGTCCTTGAGTCATCCTGGATATAGTCTGGATCCTGAATTCTCCTCTATATTTCCATTAGAATTCATGATGGGAATCAAATATTATACTCGAGAATCTTTCACCTATGGTTAATATTTGCTTTGTTTTGTACTACATCAATGGCAAAAGCAGATTATGAACGATTAAGTATAATTTGAATGGACTCCTACCTAACCAGAAAGTCTTAATCACAAAGGCATATACCCCTTTTTTTTCTTTTTCTTTTTTATTAAATCATAAACACAAAGATCATGTATACATTAATGCATTTATTGGGTACAATGTGCTCATTTCATATAGAATTAGGAATGCTTACATCACCCCAAGTGCCCATCGACCCATGAATGTGTGGTATATGTATACCATGGAATATTAATAAAAGATGGAGACTTTACCTCTTTTACATTTACATGCATGATGCTGGAACATATCCTTCTTAATAAAGTATCTCAAGAATGGAAGAAAACACATCACATGTACTCAGTATTATTATGAAACTAATTTACAATCACTCACACTTTCATATACCCTTTTTTAAAAAAAAATTATTTATTTTTGAGAAAATGTCTCACCCTGCTGCTTGGGTTACAGTGTAGTTGCATTATCGTGACTTAATGCAACCTCACACTCTTGAGTTCAAGTCAGCAATTCGCCTTCCTCAGCCTCCCAAGTAGTTGAAAATATAGGCATGCCCTGACTAATTCTTCTGTATCTTTAGAAGGACAGGTTAATGCTAAATTGTTCAGGCTGGTTTCACATTCTTGGCCCCAGCCTCCAAAGTGTTAGAATTACAGATGTGAGCCATTGTATCCAGTACACGTGTACTTTTAATATCTCTCTTACAGTGCATTTCTAAAGAAGGAGTTAGACATCACTGTGAAGCTTATGATATTTATTTATTTTTGGATGAGAATTAAATGTCATTTATTTCAATCAGATCTACTATTGTACTAAGATTACAAAGTTGTGAACCAGCTGACCAAGTATCTTAATCAGTGATACGTTTGTGTTTATAACGTACATGTATATACTTTTATTTCTTCACATTTAATTATTTTCAAAATGATATGATAAAGATATATTGTGTGATTTTTCAGAACTTAAATGCTGATATTTTATTGTTTTGATTTTTTACCAGTAATTTCAAACTGTTTTGAGCTATATGTTACATTAATCAAATTTCATATTTTGAATGTTGGCAATTGCAGTTCATTACAAAATGAATATAATGCATTAAAGGCTGTCAGATCATATGACCAATTTTTAAAATACAAATGTGAATAGCACTCTAATATATTATCAATGAATTTGAATGAATAAAACAAAGTGACTTATTAATAGTTTGCGGTATTGGCCAAGTTTAATCAAGTTGGGTTGGAAGAGCTAAATCTGATAGAGAAAGTTCAAGTATCTATGCACTTCTAACAAAGGAGAAAAATAATACAGAAGCAAGTTGAAACAAACAGCATGAAATAGGGCAGGTCAATGGAAAACTTTCTAGGTTAATACAAGTTTGGACAATTTGGTAATTTATTTTGAAATCTATGAGGAGGAAAAATAAATATTTAGAAATTATGGTATAAGCACATTGCCTAATGGTATATATTCTAACAAAAGTTTAGGCAAAACAACAATTAAAAAAATTCCTGAACAATGAAGTGGGTTTGACTCTATCAGTTCATTTTTCTTACTAACCATGTTGAAAACATCATAGTCATTGATCTTTGAAATAATCTTTATTTTACACTGAAAAATTATCATTTATGAGATACTTTGCCTTTACAATATTCACTATAAAGTGCTTATGGTAATTTACAATGAAGCCTGCTCAAAAAACAAAATCTAATGAAACACTTACTTTAATCTTTCAAAGGCCTTATTTGATATATTACCAAGCAGTTATATTTCATAGAATATATGTGGTTTTGAAATATTATAAAACATTAAATTTCAAAAAGAGATAATCACTCCCAGAATTAATATTTCTAAATGAATGATTAAATGAATTGATACCATAACAGCCACATGTACACATCTCAATTGCTCAATTGACATTATCAGTTAATTTTATTTTTATTCTATTGAAATACATTTATGTTGAATAACTTATTATATTTCTTCCTAGCTTTATAAAAATTAGAAAAATAAAACATTCTTGTTGCTATGGTACAAATATTAATGCACTAACCTCCCAAATTCATAAGTTGAAACTTAATTCGGAATGCATTAATATTAAATGGTGAGGCTTTTAGGACGTGATTAGGTCATAAGGGCAAAGCTTCCATGAATGGAATTTGAACCCTTATAAAGGAAGCCTTGAATGAGCTTATTCATACTTTTTTCCTTGGGCTCTATCTTTAAAACAGAGGATGAGCCCTCACCAGACACTGAATCTACTGGTCCCTTGGTCTTTGATTTTCCAGGTTCCCTGTGAACAATTAATTTTGTATATAAATTATCCAATTTAAGGCATTTTTAATAGTAGCTCAAACAGACTAAGACACCTATGATTATAAGTCTACAGAGCATGTATCAACAAATGTTATCATCGAGCTGTAAAGTATTAAAATATTTTCTCAAGACATAAGTAGAATGAAGTAAAAGCACAAGGATATAAATTTTATAAGAGGAATTTTAGAAAATATAGAGTTAAATATAAGATATTTCAAAGCCAGAAATTAAACTGACTTCATTTTCCTTTAGAACTTTCTCTAGTGGAAGGAACTTAGTATTCACGTTACATAGCAAATGACTCAAGTCTCTTTCTTTTTCCTACTTTCTCAGGTATATTTTTAAGTAATTTAATTTTTATGGTTGCAAGGCATACACATTCAAAGTAGCCCTGGAATGTATTGTAATATATCTGCAAGTAATATCATATTGTTAATTTGGAATTAGTACATAATTGTTAAATGTCTATAAAATGCAAATAATTTGTTTGGAAATAACAATTGATAATTAAGCTAAGTTAAAATATTTGAACAGGTCTTCTTATTATATACTTTCTTTAAAAGAGTTTTTTTCATCTTTATATTCTCATACTCCAAAACTCATAGACTGAAATGAACCCATATTTTTATATAAACAATATCAAAACCTATAATTAAGAATGTCTCTAGGGTATTTTTGCACTTTAATGGAACATTGCTCATAACAATTTATTTTACAGTTTAAAATGAAATCATATTAAAATTTTATTTTTAATGTATACCTTCTACTTAAATAATCAAAATATTTTCCTACCCTTAAATGTTTATAATATATCTATAAGAAATGAAAGAAGACAAAGTGTGGATGAAGCACTAAAGAATTCTCTCCTCACTGTAGTACAAATATGCCCTTTACCCCTTTATAAATGTCTGACATTTATTTCAATTCTATGACTTTATAATAAGGTTCTGAAATTTTCTGATAATATGGTTATTCATAGTCCTAGAAAAATCTATGTATTTCAAAAGTATTATACATTTCTTCTTGTATGAAATGAATGGCATTGAATAAATAATGATCATTAGGAATATGCTAAGCCTTTCATTTACATATTTTCAAGTCTCTCCCTGAAACAGTGAAAATTAATTCACATCTAGTTACAATTATGGCAGATGTCCACTAATTTTGATTGAATTCATATGCACAAATCAGAATGGTCTGGGAAGAGTTCCAACCACAACTATCTGTCAAACCAATCAAAGCTGTCTTTCGCCATGACAATATGTCTGATACTACTGTTATTTTCATATGTCTGCAAAGCTTCCACAATTCTAAATTTATTCTTACTGTATATGAATCTTTGGAAGTTCCTAAATATTTTATTTGACTATTTTATGTTAATACTATTGGCACAAAATTATTAACTGAAATAAGTATTATTTATCAAATTAAATTTTATCTATACAAAAGCAACAGTCTAGTGCAAAACAAAAACAGAAAAGAGGAAAAATTAGGGAAGATTATTGCAGTAACCTATGAAGTAAAAGAAGGTAGCAACAGTAAAAATCATGAGTATTACCTAGATTATTAGCCGGCATAAGTGGTTTCTAATGCCTTAAGTGGTGTTGGGAAGATTAACTTTCTGATTTTTGGCCTGAAAAACTTGACAATAGCCAATAATATTTTCTGTAATTGTATAAAAAAAAAGCAAGAGAAAAAATGTTCGTGTATGTGTCTGTGTGTGTATGTTTGTAAAGTTTAAGGCAGAAGATAGAATAGTCAGTCTGAACTACTTAAATTTTGAGGCGCTGATAAAAACCATGAAGGAGTGATAAAAAAAGAAGAGAAACAAATTAAGTTCTATTTCTATAGTAGAAATCAGAAAGATGGAAAAACAAGCTAAAAAGACTGAGTAGAATTACAAAATGTGGTAAGTGGAAAACCCAGGCATTGTGGTGTAACTGGATGAAAGTGAATCAATCAAAAAAGAGATCAAATGTGCTAAATGCTATTAATGAATCAATTGCAGTAAGGATTAAGAAATTACCGCTGTGTTTAGAATCAACATGAGTAGAACAATGTTCATGGACTTTAATAATGGTAGTTTTTAAGCTGATAATAAAAATAATTAATGGAGGGTGTGGAGCAAGATGGTGGACTAGAAACAGCTTCTTTGTAGCTGTGCTTGGTGAGATTGGGGAAAAAAGACTCAAAGCACCTCTGGTTGGGGGGCTCTCCCTGGAAACATCACTTTCTGGGTATAGGGAGGCAGTGGGGGACTACAGAACTTCAAGAGGAGGATAGAAGTGCTGAAGGAGTGGCAAGCACTTGTGTTCCATCAGAGGCCATCTTCTAGCCATGACAATGCAACAGCAGTGGCGGTGATAGGAAATAGCCTGCCATGAGGGTTTTATTTTTTTTTTTTTGGACCCAGGCAGCATGTGGTTAAGTTACCTTGAGAGAGCTTGGGCTAGTGAGCTAGTCATATTTGAACAGCACCCAGTGGCCAGGACTCAGCCCCCAGGCAGAGTAGAGCTTTCATTGTTTGGAGGCAGGCTGGGCACAGCCATTGCAGGAAGGCTACCTTGCAGACTCCACCCTCAGGACTTTAGTGCAAGGGCAGTTCTGGCTTGTCTGTAAGCCAGGCAGCCACTTGTGGGGAAATTTGAATGACACACACTTTCCTGGGAAAGCCACTGCATAGCCAAGGGACCCAGTTTGGAAAAGTCTACGCGTGCCTACTAAGCAGGTTGAGGAGAGCTTCAGGCTCCCAATCCTGCAAGGATTGAGGGCAAAGAAAGAAGGTAACAGGTCTCCTGTGCAAGACAGAGGCTTCCAGGCTACAACTTTTATAGCTGCATCAGCATTCTGATTAGCATTTAGCACAAGGTTTTCTACTATCACCTCTCTCATTCAACTCGGGCTGGCAGTTCTAGCCAATGTGATCAGGCAGGAGAAGGCTATAAAGGCCATTCAAATGGGGCAGAGGAGGTCAAACTCTCGCTCTTTCTTGATCATATGATTGTATACTTAGAAATCCCCAGACACTCAACCACAAAACTCCTGGAAGTGACCAGGAAATATAATAGTCTCTAGGTATATAATGCATGTCTGCAAATCAGTAGCCTTTGTACATGCCAATAACAGTCAAGTTGAGAAGGACACAAAGTAGTTTCAAAAAAAAGAAAAAAGAAAAGAAAAAAATAGTTATAAATATACCTACCAAAATAGGTGAAATACCTTTAAAAAAGAATTATGAAGTTCTAAAAAAAGATATTGCAGAAGATACACAAAAATGGAAGAACATGCCATGCTCTTGGCTGGGAAGAATCAACATTGTAAAAATGTCTGTTCTACCAAATCAATCTACAGATTCAATGCAATCCCCATTAAAATACCAACATCATATTTTGAAGAACTGGAAAAAACAGTACTTTGTTTTATATGAAACCAGGAAAAACCCATAGCACTAAGTAATAAAAACAAAGTCAGAAGCATCACCCTTCCAGACATCAGGCTATGTTACAAGTCCACAGTAATCAAAACTGCATGGTATTGGCACAAAAACAGAGACAGACATATGGGACAGAATAGAAAACCAAGAGTTGAAACCAATCTCTGATAGTTGTGTGATCTTTGATAAACTAAACAGATACATACAGTGGGGAAAAGAATCCCTATTCAACAAATGGTGCTAGGAGAACTGGATAACCACATGTAGAAAACTGAAACTTGACCCACACCTTTCACCACTTACAAAAAATTAACTCAAAATGGATAAAAGACTTAAATCTAATACAAGAAATGACAAAAATCTTAGAAGAAAGTGTGGGGACAACTCTTAATGTTGGAATGGGGAAAAATTTTGTGACAAACACTCTGTGGACATTGCAGTAACAAAAATTAACAAATCAGACTTAATTAAACTGAATAGCTTCTGTACAGCTAAGTGTTTACACAGCAAGTTTTCACAACAATTAAAGCAAAAAGACTACTTTCAGAATGGGAAAAGACATTTGCAGGGTATGAATCTGACAAAGGGTTGATAACTGGAATCTATAGAGAATTTAAAGAAATCAACAAAAAACAAGTAAGCAATCCTATTTCGTCCTGAGCAGGAGAAGTTCACACAACCTTCTCTGATGGCTAAAGAATAGCTAACAAATATTTGAAAAAAATGCTTATTGTCCATTATCATCAGAGAAATGCAAATCAAAACCACACTGAGCTACCACCTAACCCTAATAAGAATAGCTGACATCACAATGTCTCAAAGCTGCAGATGTTGGCGTGGATGTGGAGAGAAGAGAAAACTTTTACACTGATGGTAGTGGGACTCCAAACTAATATAATCCTTTTGGAAGGAAGTATAGAGACTCCTCAAAGAATTAAAACCGGGCTTCCCATTTGATCCTGCAATCCTATTACTAGATGTCTATCCAGAAGAAAAAAAAAATCATTTTATCATAAGGACATTTGCACTAGACTGTTTATCGTAGCTCAATTTACAATCGCCAAACTGTGGAAACAACCTAAATCCCGCCAGCCCAGGAATGGATTAACAAGCTGTGGTATATGTATATCATGGGATATTATTCAGCCAGTAAAAGATGGAGACTTTACATCTTTTGTATAAACCTGAACTGAGTTGGAGCACGTTATTCTTAGTAAAGCATCACAAGAGTGGAGAAGCAAGAGTCCAATGTATTCAATTCTAATATGAAGTAAGTAGATGATCTAATCCAAGGTGGGAGGAAGGGGAATGAGGAAGTGGGAGAGGTGAGAAAGAAAGGAGATGAAGGTTACGGTGTATGGCACACTTCTTGTGGGGTAAGACACAATTACAAGAGGGACTTTACCTAACAAAAGAAATCATTGTACCCTAATTCTTTGTTCCTCAATGAATCTGAAAAAAGTAAATAAAATAAAATAAAATACATATTAGTGGGATAAATGAAAAAAATTAATTAAAAAAATAGTTAATGTAGCTGGGCGTTGTGGCAGGCTCCTGTATTCCCAGCTACTTGGGAGGCTGAGGCAAGAGAATCTCCTATGCCCAGGAGTTGGAGGTTGCTGTGAGCTGTGTGATGCCACAGCACTCTACAGAGGGTGATAGAGTGAGACTCTGTCTCAACAACAACAACAAAAAAAAATAGTTAATGATGTGGAAGAGGAAAAAAGTGACAAAATATTTAGTATGATAAAGAGACTCTTTCCTGCAAAAGTGGAAGGGTACCATTTAAAATTCATTAATAGTGGTGGCGCCTGTGGCTCAAAGAGTAGGGCACCGGCCTTATATACCGAAGGTGGTGGGTTCAAACCCAACACCTGCCCCCCCAAAAACCAAAAACCTGCAAAATAAATAAATAAATATTCATTAATAGTGAGAAGGAAAATTTTATGAATACAATTTTCACATAAAATGAAAATACATGTATAGAAAAATCACATTTAACCTACGCATAATGTAATGAAGTACTTATAATCTGGATATTCTTTTAATCAACATCCAGTCAAGACAGAGATTTCTGCCAGCTTACTCAAGTAACCTGTCAATCATTATCTATCACTTTAGCTCAGTGGGAAGTCACTGTGACAAGCAGGGCTATATTCTTGGAAGGGATGGTAATTCAGGGTCTTGAAACAGTAATGGCCTATGCTAAATCACAATTTCAATTAAAATTGACAATAACTAACCACATCGAAAATAGTCAAACAAAAGTAGCCATTAAGTAGATCAGCTCACATTGGCCCCAGTCAGAACAGGAGTACAAGAGTGTACATAGCCATAGCATGACATTATAACCTTAAATCCAAAGATAAAGAAGACCATAGAATTAGAGAAAAAATTAAACATGAATTAAGGAAAGAAGTATAGTTACACAAGTTGAGAATCAGTAATTTCTGGTGTCTTAATAGAACTCTGCAGAAACAATGAGATACTCTGAAGAATACACAAACAGCAGAAACAACAAGAGAAACACCATCACAGAATAATAAGAATGAAACTAATACATTAAGAAATATATAGAATAGAATTATACCTATGAGTGGGAGTGAAAGCAAGTAACATTCACAATTTGTGGAACACTATAAAAGTATAGGTTCCTAGGGCCCATTCCTTAAGTGCTAATTTTAATGAATCCTGATAATGACCTCACTCTGTTGGGGGTCAAATATACCCCATTTTAAAGTTACGTACACAATTCAGATGTAGAAGCCATACTAAGAATTATTCCCTTGAGAACACAGCTATTAGGATCAGAACTACTTTTGAGTCACTGAGTATCTCTCAATTTCCTTCTCCACAAACTGCAGTAATAGGAGTAGGACTGTGAATAATATTGTGGGATGTATCGGGAATGTCTGTAAAGAGGATTACACATTGCGGCACAAAGCAAGAGTGCCATAAATATTATTTAATTCTCTATGTGAAAGGTTATCTTCTACAAAGTATTTCTCAGTAGCTAATTATCCTTATCATTTTCTCTCCACGTTAACGTTCAAGTCATGATCTAATAGTTGCAAATTTTGGTTTAAATAAATTCATGACAAAATATATAGTTTATTCAGTCTTGAAAATTTAGATTGGTATATTGATTTTTTACAACTTTGTATTGTGTTCAATAACATGTCCTATTTAACACATTTTGCATGAATGGATTTAACTATGGGTTTCTGTTTATCTGACATACCATAACCATATTTTGTATTTGTACTTCATCATAGGAATGTTATTAATATCACTGCAACAAGAATAATGTATAGGAACTTTTAAAATATTTGTTATTTGTTATAATCATCATTAATTATATTATTCATGTATCGTTAGCTGAAGCTAGCCCTTCTTTAACAATTTTCTTTAAATAGTTCAGTAGTTCATTTCTAATACAACATTCTCTTTATACTTGCTCCTTTAGGTTATTCGGCCTGATGCTTTATCTTTTAATTACCATAATAAATAACAAAACTTTTAAAATTTGTAGTTGAGGAAATTATGTAGGTCCACATCATTTTCTCACACAAAAGTAAAAGGAGAATGTTTGTTATTTATAACTCTCTTTCTCCTTATTTCTCCCCCAAAAGTGAAGTGAATGGACATACAAAAATGTAGTTTTTGTCATAAACAAATAGCTCACTAGATTTCACCAAATTAGATATGTTCACGTAGCCAACACTGAAATCAAGAAATAAACCATTAACAGAATGCCAAAAGTGCTTGCTTTACTTCTTTAAATATGGATACCCAAACTTACCACTATCTCAATGTCTTACAACAAAGTTTAGCTTTTTCTTGTACATTTTGTATACATGATTATATGTGTCTAGATGCTTTTTATTAGCTTAAATTTGCATTTCATTCAAATAATCACATGAATTTGCTGTTAATTATTTATTTTCATTGCTGCACAATGCTGCATTGTGTGCACTTATTTTCTATTTGATTATTGATGCAAATTTGGTTTGCTAGTTGGAGCTACTATGATCAGTGCTGTTTTGAATAATTTTGTGCATGTATTTTAAAGATATATGTACTTATTAGTTATATAGTTTGAAGTGCAAATATTTTTTAAACATACACATATTTAACTTTGTCTACTACCAAACAGGTATAAAATACTTATATCAATTTATACTCCAACCAGAATTTTATGCACATTCTCATTTTTCAACATCTTTATCAACTCCTGGTGCTATGGTTGGAACAATTGTAGGCTTCTAAAAATTATATATTCAAATGCTAACCTCCTAGGTGATAGTATTAAGTCGTGGGGCCTTTGTGAGATGGTTGGATTATGAGGACACATGCCCTTGTGAATAGGATGAGTATCCTTAGGCAGGAAACCATTGAGGGCTTATTTGTCCCTTCTATCATCTGAGGACACAGCAAAAAGACTCCATCTGTGTTTCAGGAAAATCGCAGGGAGGTATAGAAAAACCGCCCTCCAAACTGAGAGGAAGCTGAGATAACAAAGAATGACTTAGATAAGTCCAGCCTGGTGAGTTAAATGAGTTTTTTAGAGGTAACTTACAGAGGACACTCACTGCAGGGTGTCACAGATCTTTCTGAAGAGTAAAATTAGCATAGCTTACCCTCTGTATCTTCTAAAATCACTTCCTGTCAGTGATGCAGAACTCTTTAATTGTATTATCACATGTTTCTATATAAAACAGATTGAGCATAAATACCATAATCATGTGCCTCCATGCAACTACTTTATGTTAATGATATTGTAGTTCCCCATTAGGCAGGATTTGGGTTTTAATAGTTAGCTAAAGGGTACTACAGGACAGGTAACACACTTAAACCACTAGCGCTGGTTTAAACTGGTGGCTCCAAGTAACTGCTGAGGTATATCTCTTATATCTTGTTTTTTATCTTTAGCATTTCCTTAATTTATTTTGTAACAATCTGAGCATTTCCACTTAACACAAAGTTTTTTCCTGTATTAAGGTACTTATATTTTCCTCTTAATCTATAAACCTGAAAACAGGCCCTCACAAGACATCAAATGTGCAAGAACCTTAATCGTTGAGCTTCCATAATTCTAGAACTGGGACAGAGAAATTACATTGTTTATAAGCTACCCTATTTATAGCATTTTGTAATAGGAGCCCCAGCTGATTAAGCACTTGCCTATTCCTGTTTTACATTTAAATTGTGTTGGTGGACATGCAGCCATATCTCATGATGATCTTAATTTACATTTCCTTAATGACCTATGACATTGAAAGTTATTGGCTTTATATCTATTCTTCAGATGATATCCACTTTCACAATATTACTATAATCCTTGGTAAGTGTTATATTACTGTCTTTTTCCTATTTATTTGTCAACTTTCTGTGTTTATCTTTATATAAATCCATTGCTTTACATATATGTTGCAAATACTTTTTTCAATTCTTTGGATTGCATCAATGCTATTGAAAAATGGTATCTCCTGATGATGAAGCTATTAATTTTAATATAATCAAATGTACAGCTTTTTCTTTCATAGTTGGTGTTTTTTGTATCCTATATAAAAAGTATTTGCTTTCTCTAGATCATAAAAAATTCATTTGATCTTCTTTTAAATACTTTATGAATTTATCTTTTATAGTAATGTTTTCAATCCATCTGTATATTTTTAATTTGTATTTTTATGTGTGAAATGATGAAAGAGTTAGGAATTATTTTACCTCAGATTGATAGCCAGTTAAGTGCCAACATTGCTTGGCTACTGTAATTTTTGTCTTATTCTATTGAATTAATCACAGTATAAACTTTAAATATATTAAGTAATTATATTTACCTGATTTCCTTTCTAGACTCTCTATATGGTTGCATTCTTCAATCTATCCAGGCTTTCTTATAAAAACTTAATTATATATAAATTAGTAAAATTTTATAAAAATTTCTCATATACAGTAATGCAAATCTTCCAGTATTTTCTTTATTATTGTCTCGACTGTTATTGAACTGTTTCATTTCCATAATTAGCTTGTATGTTCTAAATTCTTGCTGTGATTTGATTTATTATTGCTCTAAATGTAGATAACTTGGGAGAATATTTGACACATTTAAAAATTTGAGTCCTGGCTCAGCGCCTAGCCACAAGGGGGTTTAACTCAGGACGGGGCCTGCCAGACAACAATGACAACTGCAACCAAAGAGTGGCTGGGTGTTGTGGTGGGTAGTAGTCCCAGCTACTTGGGAGGCCAAAGCAAGAGAATTGCTTAAGCCCAGGAGCTAGAGGTTGCTTTGAGCTGTAATGCCACAGCACTCTACCCAAGGTGACAGCTTGAGGGTCTGTTTAAAAAAAAGAAAAAAATCAAATTCTCCAATTCACAAATATTTATTTATTTCAACAAATTCCCTCCAATTTTTTGTTTTTAATACAGGTGTCTTATATGCAGTATTTTATGTCATTTTTATTTGTTAATTAAAATTAAAATTTCTTTTTAAAATTAACTTTTTACTTTGGTAAATAACAATAACATTTGTTAAGATCTACTTTTAACAGATGTTTAAGTGCAGGTTATAGTATTTTTAACTACAAACATAATATTGTACAGCACTTCTCTTTTTTTGTTTTTTTAGTATTTCATAAGTAAAACTTCATTGCCATTAAACAGCTACCATTTCTCTCCTTAACCTCTAACAATAACCATTATTCTTTCTGTCTGTGAGTTGGACTACGCTGATACCTATTGAGAAAATTAATCTAGGAGAACACTTTATGAGGAGGACTCCCCAGGCAATTGAAACAACATCAAAAATACATTACTGGGATCTGATCAAACTAAAAAGCTTCTGCACTGCAATAACACAGTAAATAAAGCAAGTAGACAGCCCTCAGAATGGGAGAGGATTTTTTCCGACCAAGGTCTAATAACCCGAATCCACAGAGAACTCAAATTTATTAATAAGAAAAGAGCAAGTGATCCTATTTCATCATGGGCAGGAGACATGAACAGAAACTTCACTGAAGCAGACAGATGCACAGCCTACAGACACACGAAAAAATGCTCGTAATCTTTCATCATTAGAGAAATGCAAACCAAAACCACTCTGAGATATCATCTAACTCCAGTTAGAGTAGCCCACATCACAAAATCCCAATCTACAGATGTTGGCATGGATGTGGAGAAAAGGGGACACTTCTCCACTGCTGGTAGGAATGCAAGCTAGCATGTTCCTTTTGAAGGAAAAAAGGAAAGAAGTTCGGAGAACACTCAGGGGTCTAAATGTAGACTTGCCATTTGATCCTGCAATTCCTCTACTAGGGGTATATCCAAAAGACCAAAAATCACATGGCAACAAAGATATTTGCACCAGATTGTTCATTGCAGTTCAATTCATAATTGCCAAGTCTTGGAAGAAGCTCAAGTGCCCATTGACCCATGAATGGATTAATAAATTGTGGTATATGTATACCATAGAATACCATGCAGCATTAAAAAAGATGGAGACTTTACCTCTTTTATGTTTACATGGATAGAGCTGAAAAACAGTCTTCTTAGTACAGTATCTCAGAAATGGAAAAAAATATATCCAATGTACTCAGTACTACTATGAAACCATTTTACAATTGCTCATAACTTCATATGAGAGATGAATCCCAGGATTCATATAGCCCAGGATGAAGGAGGGATGGGGAGGGCGATGGGAAGAGGGGGTGGTTCGATAGTGGGAGGGTTAACGGTGAGACCTCACCTATGGAGCATATTGCAAAGGCACAAGTCTAGTCTATCAAGTATAGAACACAATCTGAGAAACTATAAATAATGTTGCAATAAACATACAAAGGTAAACATCTCACCTGATTCAACTTGATTTGTTTTCAAGAAAAACACAGAAGGAATTTTCCATGTAGTAACAACAACAATCTAAAAAGTAAATTTTGAAAAATTCCATTTGTAATAAGACCAAGACAAATAAAGATTTAGGAAAAACTTAAACAAGGAGGCAAGAATCTTATATGCTAAAAACTATATTCCATTAAATCTGGGTTGGGTAGCATACACATTTTAACAATATTAATTACTCCAATCCCTGGATATGGGATCTCATCTCTTTTCTTTCAATCTTCTTTAATTTATTCAATGTTTCTTTAGCAATCTTTGAAGAATTCTTCGCCTTCATTTCTTAAACTTAATCCTAGACAGTTTAGTTTTTGATGCTGTATACATAAAATCATTTCCTTAATTTTATTTTAGGTTTTCCATTCATTGCTAGAATATGGATATAAAACTGATTTTTGCATACTTATTTTGTACACTATAACTTTGTTGAGCTCATTTACTAGGACTAATTTTAATATGTGTTTTCATTCCTTAGGCCTTTGGTCATGCCATCTGCAAATATAAGTAGCTGTGCTTTTAATTTTTCAATCTTGATGACTCAATAGTTTTTGTTTCTTAGATTATTTTCCCCTTTTCAAAAATTTTTTGCCATATTAATCCAGTTAGAATGCCCACCTGTGCCTTGAATAAAGTCATGTTGCATTTATTGTTCTATGCATGGCTATTTCACTTAAAACTGTGTCCTATAGAAAACTTCCAACGCTGAAGAACTATCACTGGAAGTTGCAAATACTGTCCTCTGCCATCTGAAGAATCCACTTCCTAATAAATTTGTTAACATTCCTCCCCACTATTTTCCTTTTCTCCATAACTTTTCTCAGAATGCTTGGCTACTCTCACATGTTCAAGGTTGGAATGACCTCCTTGAAGCCTCTAAAAATCTGTGGCTATAGGACACCAACCAAGACTTTCTCCCTGAAGAAACTCAATTTTCTTCTTCCTTCTTTTTTTTCCCTCTGGCTACCCCTCCTATCAATTCTGGCCTTACTTCCCTACCCATGGACCTCAACTAATGCTAAAGTCACTAATTCTAATTCTTCTCATTCTCAGTTACAGATCAGTAATCCTTTGCTTCATCTCTCTATTGAGCAGTCACCTGAAAACTGCTTATATCCTCACCCTACCAGATACCAACCACCTCAGACTGAAAAAAACCAAAACTTCCTGTAAACTCCACTCCCCTCCCCATACGACTCCCCTGCCCATTCTTTTTACAGGAAGCCCAAGAAGCCGCACCCCCTGCAAGAAGCAGTCAAAGAGACGCCACACCCATCCCCCTACCTTCTTATAATAAACCAAAGAGGCTGGTATGATAGAATCAAGTGTGCTGCCCCGATAAACTTGCTCTGCCCAGGCAGGGTCAGGTTCATGGCCCATTCAGGAAGGGTCAGATTCATGGCCCTCCCAGGACATAGTAGTGCCACCAATCCTGGCTACCCTAACCCTTTAAATCCCTGTCCACCATAGTCCACATGTGGATTTCTCCCTAGTCAGCAATCTTACCCCACCTGCACTCTAGGTGGAATAAATCCACTTTATTATTTTTTTTTATTAAATCATAACTTCATATATTGATGCATTTATGGGCTTCAGTGTACTGTTTTGATATACAATGTGAAATGCTTACATTGAACTAAATAATGCACCCATCACAATTATACTCATTTCTTAATAGTTTTGAAATATACCATTGCATCATGCACATTAGGTGAGGTCCCCCAAATACCCTCCCTCCTCCCATACCACCCCCTTCTACTTTCTGGACTATAGTTAGTTTTGCCATTCATATGAATGTGTAGGTGATTAGATATTGATTTCATAGTAGTATTGAGTACATTGTGTTGGGGGAAGTCTGATCGAGTGGTTGATAAAGCAGAGGTTAGACCGCTTATTTAAATTGTATGAGACAGAGTTCTACAAGCTCTGATGGCAAGTAGCAAACTCCTTTATTTCCGGCTAGTTTTTATAGCCAGTTCAGCAAATACACACTAATGCTCGATAATCATACAATGACCTTTAGGTTACAATGTAAAAGTAGCTTAAATTTTTCTTGGTGCCTGCATGTCTGCTGCTAAACTGCTACACATTATTCTACAGCCTTTATAATACCATCTATAGTAGTCATGAATAACGTACTGTCAGCCAGTTGCCTAGAAACCGATAGGTCACAGGACACCTGTAGGGGAATGGGCTGCTTGTTTGCTGGCTCTCTGGAGGCCCACACCATCTGGAGGCAGAGAACTTATCTTACAAACCCACAGTCCAAAGATTCCTAAGACTTGCCAAAGGCGTGTCTGCATGCCCCAGCCTCCGCAACCAGCTTCTGAGTACTGGGCTTTTATCCCCAAAGCACCCAGGCTTATCGGCCTATTCAGAGTTCAGCCCCAGTTTCAGCCTGACTGTGCTAAGTAAGAATTTTGTCTCTGCACACGCTCAGAAAGATGGGCACAGAGTTATATAGGCTTTTTGTATAACATTGGATACCTTTTTTTCCATTCTGAGATACTTTAAGAAGTAAGAAGAACATGTTCCAGTTCCATCCAGGTAAACATAAAAGATGTGAAGTCTCCATCTTTTTATGGCTGCATAGTATTCCATGGTGTACTTATACCACAATTTGTTAATCCATTCATGAGTCGATGGGCACTTGGGCTGTTTCCATGTCTTGGCTGTTATGAAAAAACCACTTTAATTGCATGAATTGGATCTCCATCTTCCTTTCATCTTGTGTCTTGAAATGATCTTATCCTTGGGTCTGGAATCTTTCAGAGGAAAAGAAACAAAATATTGTTAACCTCATTTGAGCTCTAGATTTATCTAAATATATCAATTCTTAGATTTTTCTTCTTACATGACCTAATACACTTTCTGTTTTCATTCAGATGTTCTGCATCTGATATTTTATGTCTAACAGAAAATATCTTAATTGATCAAGTGATTTAGCCATTAATTTTTTTTAATTCAAAGCATTAATATTTAATAATCATTTTAGAATTGCTATTTTGTTTTGAATGTTGTAACTATAGCCACCTGTAAAAAAATACGGACCTCCACTTTAGGGACAAATCAGAGGTGATTTTATTTACTCCTGTGCAGGGGGCCGCTGCTAAAAAGGCAGATGGCCCTGGATAAAGAAGCAGGTAGCCTTTTATACCTTTTTCTATTCTGAAACCTGCCTTTGAAGTTAACCAGGGGGAGCATGCGGGGGTGCAGTGGGGACTAAAGCTAAAACAGTTGGAGAAAAAACTGGGTTCTTTCGGGGGGCTGCTGTTTATCACATGAAAGCCGTATTATTTTAGATTTGTAACTTTTTCTAATAATTTAAATAAGTATTCTAAAAATATTTTAATATTTTTGTCAGAATTAAAAATAATACAAGTATATGTAATCCACAGAAAAGTAAGACTTAATATATTTCTGTGTCTATTTCCTTTGTTATAATTCCTGTTGTTAAATATAGATGTTAAGAAAAATTTCTATTATTTTTATTTTTTGTGACAAAATATTCCTTTGTAAACTTTATGTAACAATGAAATTTATCATTACTTAACACCTTTTCACTGAAACAATTTACTTTTTCTGAGACTAATTATATATTTGTTTTGACTGTCAACAATCATGTCCTACAGTTGTATTAACATTATAATTACATTTCCTAAGGAATGTAATTAATTCTCTTTAATAATATTGTATTTAGAAGTAGGAGCTTGCCTCATTTTATTACATTTCTTCACTTTATTTTGCTTCATATAGCATTTTTTACAAATTAAAACTTTGTGGCAGCAACTATATTGGCACCATTTATCCAACAATGTGCTCACTTTGTGTTTCTGTGCCACATTTTGCTAATTCTCACAATATATTACACTTTTTCATTATTATTATAACTTTTGGTGATCAGTTATCTTCAATGTTACTATTGTAATTGTTCTGTGGTGCTATTGAGATAGGGAACACTCAGTCATGGCTTAGCAGTTCAAATGCCCCTTCTCTACCCTGATTAAAAACAATGGACCAGTGGAAACCAAGATGGCAAGAAAATTAGCCACTGCCTGGCCTTGTAGCTCCTTATAAACAAATTATAATACATTAGCATGCTTAAAGAAACCCCCATAGACAACATGACAATTCTAGAAGGACCTTTATACAGCAAAAAAAGGGGGGGATTCTACTTTTTTTCCTTGTTTTAGGTAAGCATTGCTCCTTTCCAAGAAATGACATGATTATTTATCCCCTGTTAAGTCTATGATTAATCCAGTGCTTAGATTGAACAAAAATAATTGAAAAAAAAAAAAGCCCAAAGGTGTTTCAACAGGAAGAACTAGCCTATACTGTCTAAAAAGTAGAACTTTTATACTTCCTAAATAAGATTTCCTTTCACTTTACACCATAGGCTTGGTCTTGAATTCTTCCTGTGTAGAATCAAGGACTGGGTCCTTCAGTCATTGCCAGTGTTGGGAACTGCCTTCCTGTGCCTCCATGAACCAAACCCATCAAAGATAACAAATTTAACCAATAAATATTGTGTGTGTGCTTTATTGACAGGTCATTCTCTCATCTGTCTTCCTTTCCTGAGTCCTTCTATATCCCGATACACAACAATATTGAAATTAGGCCAATTAATAATCCTACAATAACCAATAAAGTTCAAGTGAAAGACAGAATCATAAATATCTCACTGTAAATCAAGAGCTAGAAATGACTAAACTTAAGAAAGAAGTCATGTCAAAAGTTAAGATAGGCTAAATAAAAGCGAAGTCTCTTGTAGCAATTCAACAAATTGTGAATGCAAAAAAAAAAGTCTTTGAAGGAAATTAAAAGTGATACTCCCATCAACACACAAATAAGAAAGTGAAACGGGGCTCGGCGCCTGTGGCTCAAAAGGCTAAGGCGCCAGCCACGTACACCTGAGCTGGCGGGTTAGAATCCAGCCCAGGCCAGCCAAACAACAATACTGGCTGCAACCAAAAAATGACCGGGCCCTGTGGGGGGGCGCCTGTAGTCCCAGCTACTTAGGAGGCAGAGGCAGGAGACTAGCTTGAGCCCAGGAATTGGAGGTTGCTGTGAGCTGTGATGCTACAGCACTCTATCCAGGGTGACAGCTTGAGGCTCTGTCAAAAAAAAAAAAAGTGGAATGGGACTTACTTCTGATATGGAGAAAATTGTGGTGATTTAGAAGATCAAACTAGCCATGAAGTCCCTTTAAGCCGAATGCTAATCAAGAGGCAAGAACTAGCACTTCAATTCTAAGATGGCTGAGAAAGGTCAGGAAATTGCGGAAGAAAAGTTTGAAGCTAGCAGAGGTTGGTTCATGAGATTGAAAGAAACAAGTGGTCTTTGTGACACAAAAATGCAAGATAAAATATCAAGTGCTAACTTTGAGGCTGCAGCAGGTTATCCAGAAGCTCTAGCTAATTGATGAAGACAGCTACACTAAACCTCAGACTTTTAATGTACATGAAACAGCCTTATAGTGGAAAAAAAATGTTGTCTAGGACTTTTTATAGGTACAAAAGAAAAGTCAATATCTGGCTTCAAAACTTCAAAAGATAGACTGTTTCTTGCTAGGGGCTAATGCAACTAGTGACTTAAAGTTGAAGCCAATGTTCATTTACCATTCCAATAATCCTTCAGCCATTAAGAATTTTGCTAAATATACTCCGTGTATTCTTTATAAATAGAAATAACAAAACCTGGATGAAAACCTATACAGCATATTTTATAAATATTTTAGTAAAGACTGCAGTTGAAATCTACTACTCATAAAAAAAGAAAAAGTCCTCTCAAAATATTACTACTCATTGACAATGCATGCAGTTACCCAATAACTCTGGGAGAGATACGAAAAGAGATGGATATTGTTTTCATGCCTGCTAATACAACAAATGACTCAAGGGATAATTTTGACTTTCAAGTTTTATTATCTAAAATATATATGTCTTTTGCAGTTTTTGGCCAGGGCTGGCTTGAACCCACCACCTCCAGCATATGGGGCTGGTGCCCTACTCCTTTGAGCCTCAGGCACTGCCCTAAAATATATTTGTTAAATCTGTAGTTTCCCTAGAGTGAATTCATTGATAGATTTGGGCAAAGTAAATTGGAACCTTTAAGATTAAGCTGGGAGTGGTGGCTCACACCTTTAATCCTAGCACTCTGGGAGGCCCAGGAGGGTATATTGTGTGAGCTCATGTGTTCAAGACCAGCCTGAGCCAGAGGGAGACCAAAAATAACCGGGTGTTCTGACCGGTGCCTATAGTCCCAGCTACTGGGGAGGCTGAGGCAAGAGAATCACTTGAGCCCAAGAGTTTGAGGTTGCTGTGGTCTGTGATGCCAATCATTCTAGCCATGGTGACAAAGTGGGATTCTATCACAAAAACAAACAAACAAAACCTTCAACATGGATTTATGCTTTTAAATGCCATTCAGAACATTTGTGATCCATGGGAGAAGATCAAAATACCAACATTAAATAGGAGTTTGGAAGAAATAGAGTCCAGGTCTCATGGATGATATTGAGGCGTGTAAGCCATCAGTGAAGTAAGTAACTGCAGGTGTGGTAGAAATAGCTAAAGAACTAGAATTGTAAGTGTAACCTGAAGATGTGACTGAATTGCTGTAATCTCATGATAAAACTTGAATGGATAAGAAATTGCTTCTTATTAATGAACAAAGAAAGTGGTTTATTCAGATGGAATCTACTCTTGTGAATATACCGTAATTTTACTGAAATGATGATAAATGATTTAGAATATTACACAAACACAGTTGACAATTTAGCAGCAGTGTTTCAAAATGACTAGCATTTTGAAAGGAGTTCTACTGCTGGTGATAAGTTATCAAATAACATTACACGCCAAACAGAAATTTCTTGTGGAAAGAAGAATCACTCCATGCAGTGAAGGTGATTGTCATATTTTTATAAATTAACATTGCTACCCCAACCTTCAGCAACCACCACTCTAATTTGTCAATAGCCATCAACCCTGAGAGGTAACATTCTCTCTCTACCAGGAAAAAATATTATGACTTGTTAAAAAGTCAGATAATTGTTAGTATATTTTACAATTAAAATATTATTTTTTCCTGAGATAAAGTCTTACTTGTCATCCTTTGTAGAGTGCCGTGACATCACAGTTCATAACAATTTTAAACTCTTGGGTTTAAGCTATTCTCTTGCCTCAGCCTCCCAAGTAGCTGGGACTACAGGTGCCTGCACAATGCCTGGCTATTTTTTTAGACGGAATCTCGTTCTGGCTCAGGCTGGTCTCCAACCTGTGAGCTCAGGCAGTCCACCTGCCTCAGCCTCCCAGAGTGCTAGGACTACAGGCATGATCCACTGCACCCAGCCTACAATATTTTTTAAATTAAAGTATATTGTTTTTAGATTTAATGCTATTTAATACTTAATAAACTGTAGTATTGTGGAATCATAACTTTTATATGCAGTTATGGCAGTGAACTGTAACTGAACTTACAATATCTCTGAGTTATACCCATACTTACACACACACACACACACATATGTATATAAAATGTTAGCTAATTGTTTATGGAAAATGTATAAATTATGAGGGGCATTGTAGTGATTAGAAAATAATTTGAAGAGGCTCTAAATAATGAGAGACTAATCCCCCTAACTTATATAGTTGTTTTACTATAAAAGCACTTAAAACATAACAATACTCTGACTAAAAAGAATGAAGAACCGCCCTCATCTCTCTAAACTTAGATTATTAACCATTATATGTTGAAAAAAATGTAAATCATAGTTGCTGAAAATGCTATTAAATATATTTAAAAACCAAGACATTTTAATATATCTGAAATTATATTACATTGTATTGAGTCCACAAAGTAGGTTTCACATCTTTTACTTAATTAAAAAATTCATAAAATATTCAGCATTGCTCTTCATAATATCTATTCTTTTTTTCAAAAGAAGGTGATGTCTGATGATTATTTGCACCTTTGCCTGCCTTCTTTGTTGGAAGTCTCGGATAGAAGTGTTTAAATGAATCAACCGCTTATTCATGAGTATTAATTAAACATATCTGGGAATTTATTAAAACATAAATATGGTATCTCTATATTTTTCAAGTTCAAAAGAAGTTTCTAAAGTACATGGTTGGTGAATACCACAAACTTAAGTCATTCACCACTGTGATTAATATTCAAATCAGTAGGTTGCACTTTTCTGATGTAACTAAATTAATAAGTAATCAGGCATTGATATAATATATCTGACAAAAATGCATTAATAACAACGTAATTGTCTCATGTTAATCAGCTGCACTTAGATTCTTAAACCAATTTTTTTTAAATGTATGCCTCTCTTGTTTAATGTTTTACTTTTTCTCACGTTTTCCCCATCTTCTGCTCTGACCTTTGAGGGAAGAAGTTGTCCAGTATCTTGTGGTTAACAATGCGGACAGTCGAGTCAGATGACCTGCTTTGCATCCCCGTCTTTCTTCTCAGATAGTACTAGATCAGGAGTGAGTTATCAGAACCGCTCTGTGCACAAGTTTTTTCTATATAAATAAGATTAGTAATAACACCTGCCTAGTAGCGTTGTTGACTAAGTAAGCTTAAAAGTTGGTAGAATAGTGCCTGCCTCGCTAGGGCACAATGACTGTAAATTACTAAAGTATTTGCTTCAGAATTACTGATTTCATATTTTCCCACACATATATTTTAATTTATTGAGACCAAAATATAAGATGTCTCAAAATATTTATTTCATTTAAGAACTGACATTAAATAATAGATGTATCCCTTCATAGTACCCTTTTCATTAGATCTTTATATTATCTTTTACTCTCAAATAGTATAAAACAGGTTGCAGCAGGTCTCTGCTGTACTGCGCACAGCTCAGGTGGTAGCTCCTTTTCTTCAGATTTACTATTCAGAAAAGTAAATTAGGCAGAAGTGCCTGATTTATTACCTTGCAGACATTACTAATCCCCTCAATAGTCAAGTGACATTGACATGTGTCTATAAGGTGGTCAGAAAGAAACTAAGACATTGAAAGGCCACTGCGGGAGATGGGAGGAATGAAGGTGCAAGTGTAAGGTATCTGTAAGAGGCCACGCAGAGATAGACATATGGCAAAAATAAAATCAAAGCGATATGCCCAGCAAAACATAACGAATACCTATTAGTCTAGGGAATTGTTGGAATCTCATCATGTCAAATGAGTGTAAAGTATGAATGTCCGGATAGAGTTAACTTTTGGTTACACTGTGTTAATTTTATTTTTAATCTCCAAGGATGCCTAGAATTTTGTTATAGACCCTGTGCCAGTAGAACAATGAATGTACTTATAATTTCATGTAGTGAATAAATGTAGTGACCTATGTCATGTTTAAATCCAAAGCACCCTGAACTAGCTCATCTTCACAGTATATACCTTTTTTGTAAAGGTAGATATTAATGGTATAAACCTGGCTTAACCAATCATGTAATTGTCTTGTCTGGTTTCAACTATAACTATGTAGCCAGCGGGAGGGGGGGTTACTCAGCACTATATCTTGGTTCTCTGAGTGAGGTATCCTTCTGGGGTTTTGGTAAATCTCACTCCAAAGATAAAGTGTATCTCGTACTCCTAAAGAAAGTCCTTTAAAGGTGCACTTGGAATTCTTGCACCTTTCCCATTTTTCTTTCTTTCTGTCCAATATTCTTAACCTTTACAAATATACCCTGTGGAAACTCATGAGTTCTTTCTATATTCCTGTGTAATGCTTGTAGGTCAATCAACGGAAATGATCTGTAACACCATAATTTAAATGATGGCTAAGACTTTGGGAATAAGATCTATAGGTAAAGTGAGGGTAATAATACGTTCCATCCTGGTTTTGATGCATTTAAAGATTGTGACTGCTGATGAGAAAAAACTCATATGAAGAAAAGTTAAGGAGAGACTAAAGCTAGAAAAAGTACAAAAACTTAAACACAGCAGAAGGTAGTCATGAAGGTGGTACCTTGGCTGCTTGTGTTACCTAGGTAACAAAGAGAGTTAGATCTGAAGGCTTCCATGTGTACACCAAGGTACACCAGAGATCCTGACAGTGAGGGTGGCTGGACTGGCAGGGAGACTTCATAAGGACAAAACCAAATACAGAGGTAGTCAATCAATGTTACTTTCACATGTTACTTTGTGAATGATATGAGCTATTTCTTTTTTCTTTTTATATGAAAAGACATTTTATTATTACTATCTTACTATATAACATTAATGAAAATACCACTTTGCATTTTATCACATGGAAAATGAGGCACATTTCTCTCTGATTCCCTGGACAACCTCAATATCATCTGTCCTTGGAGGATTCAGTTTCTTATGATGAGGGTGTTACTGTCTACGAAGATACCAACGGTGCTTAGTAGTAAGGAATATTTTGCTAAGTTGTTCTATCATGGGTCCTTGTCCAAGATGTTCAGCTTTTTCTACTGATCTGTTTTTCAGTACTTGATCACGTGTTTCTTCATTATTATGCAGGATAGGTTGTGTGTGTTCATACGGAATGTTCACAGAAGGGAGGTAACATACTCCTATCCTGCCATTAGATGTCAAAGCAAGCTCTACTTTGCAATTGTCATCATCTGGTAGAGAAGAATATGTAGATTTATTACAAACACAATAAAACTACATTTGTATTGGAAATAAACATTTCAAGACATTTCTGTTTGTTATCACCCATTTTACTGCTGTTCTGGCAACAGTGTACCAAGATACTATGAAAAAAGATGTTTTGAAGAAACATTGCTTTTATTTCTTTATTTCTTTTGCAAGTTAAATTCACTTTTTTTTATTGAATCATAGCTGTGTACATTAGTTCAACAATGGGGTACAGTGTGGGGGCTTCACATGCAATCTGAGATATTTTATCAACCTGATTGACATACCATTCATAATATTTTCTTGTTTACTATATGAAAACATT
>CAUYON010011912.1:0-44977 GCA_963573935.1 Arctocebus calabarensis | reverse complement strand
ATTCCCACCAGCAGTGTAGAAGTGTTCCCTTTTCTCCACATCCACGCCAACATCTCTGGTTTGGGGATTTTGTTATGTGGGCTAATCTTACTGGAGTTAGGTGATATCTCAAAGTAGTTTTGATTTGCATTTCTCTGATGATTAAGGATGATGAGCATTTCTTCATGTGTCTGTAGGCTGTGTGCCTGTCTTCTTTAGAGAAGTTTCTCTTCGAGTCCTTTGCCCACCCTGAGATGGGATCACTTGTTCTTTTCATGCTAATACATTTCATAACCAGACTCCACAGCGAACTCAAATGTATTAGCAAGAAAAGAACAAGTGAAAATGTTTGTATAGCAGTAAGGCAATTGTGTCAGTAAGGGTTCTGGGTTTTTAAAGTCCTTGGAAAGGACTAGAAGAGTGTGGGTCAGGAAGCACACTGCTATACCTGTGACCCAGAAGGAGGGTGTCACCAAGAGGCTGGGAAGCTGCAGCTCTAACCTCTCCCACCACAGATCTCAGAGAGGATTAGTGACATTCGACCAACAGTATCAACAGCAGTGGGAGGATGGTTTTGGCCTCCTTATCACCTTCCAAATCTTGTGCAGGTGCATTACATTGGCCATATGAAATTCATATCCAGAATTTGAGCTGCAAAAGAGACTGGGAAACAAGAATTTTAAGATTTTCTTTCCCTGTGAAATAGGAAGGGTGTCAATGATATTGTCAAGCACAATCATGAATCAAAAGTGCCAAGTAAAATCGAACTGGCTCGGTAGGATCCTGAATTTCACAAAACATGGAGATAATGCCATCTACTTGTAAAGCTGAGTGAACGGCACAAGGTAAAATGGAAATTTATTACCTTTTTTATAGAAGTCACCCAATAGATGGTCATGTTTCCCCAAGTGGCATTTGTTATTGGCACTGAGCCAGACACCTTCAACTGAGAATTTGTGAGTCACGTTTTTTCTCTGTTAATAAGTTGCTTATGAAACATATACCTTTCACTGTGTATGTGACTGAATTTGAATTATATGTGAAATTCTATCTCATTTATTTTGCTTGGGGCGTGTTTGTGAGTCTGCACGTGTGTGTGTAGTCACATACACAGTGAAAGGAATGTGTGTATATGTGTGTGTGTGAGATTTTGGAAGGCTTTATGAAGCTAAGATATAAACTGGAAATTCCTCTGATTATCTAGACACAAGTCATTCAAGGCTACCTTCAGTCTCCCTGTGGCTGTGCAGGTCTAGAGTCAGAACGTGCACTTCTCTGAGGGATCACAGTAATACTACGTATTTATTGAGCACCTGCTCTGTGCTTAATGTGCTAAATGCTTTCCATATATTATTTCTCTAATCCTTATTGGAACTCTTTGAGGTATACATCACTATCCCCATTTTGTAGATGAGGAAACAGGTACTGTTTCAGAAAGGAATCTTTCTGAGAACCTCAGAAGATCATTAGTAGAACTACCAAGGCCTCTTTTCTGTCTGACTCTTAGTATATCACCTTCGTCCCTCTGCTTTGGCTAAATGGAAGACCAAACTCAGAAGGGTAATGTGGTGCAGGTAAGAGAGGAGGAGAGATCCCATCCTCTCGCCTGGTCCCACCTCCTTCGGCTCCATACCCCTCCAATGGATCCATTCTTCCATCACCCCTCAGTCTGCTCAGCACCCACGTGCAGCACTCCCTTCTCCCATGTGCCGGCCCTGAGCCAGCTGACATTTTCCCAGTCCAGGGCTGACTCTTAGTAGGGGGCACTGGCTGAGAACTCCCATCTCTACCTACATGAGGCCACATCTCCAAATGCCCCACCTCCCACACCCATTCCACTACTCAGGGTTCATCTACCCAGAGTCACCTTCAGCCCCACGGCTGTCACCTGCACATTCTGCAGGGAGCAACTCAACATGTGCCAGTCTCTCTCCTACCACCCAGACCCAGGGTCCTGGAGCGGCTATAGCTGCCTTCTCATTCTTCTCCTAGACCGGATAGGAATGCAGCATGGAGAAGTGCTGCCTCCCTGGGGAAGCTGAGCCCCGTGGTGGTGGTGCTGGGCTCTGATCTGGCTCGGACCCCCAAGTCCTTGCTCCTGTTTGTGTGGAGGAGGTGGATCACCAGGGAGTGGAGGTGCAACAATCACAGGCATGTCCGGGGGGTGGGGAATGCGCGGTTGCTGCTGCCATCCAGACCAAGATGCACAACGTGCAGGATGCTTTCTGGAGGGCGCTGGGACCGCAGGACAGAAGCCAGGTTGGTCCTGCTATGATGGTAGTCACCTCCCTTCCTGAGCACCATTTTGACTTCTAGAGCACATCTCTGCATCGAGAATTGCTCCCCTCAGAAGCACAGAGCACGATTGGTTTTTTACTTATATTAGGTGATTAAGTATGAAATGTCCAAGTTCCTTAAGTTACTCAAATTGACAGTTGATATCTCTGACGTTGCACTTTAACACTTACTGTTTTATTTTTACTCTCAAGGTATATCCTCATTCTTTCAAACACGCATTTCAGTTTGTGGTTATCTTTCACATTTTTTAGAGCAATTTTTGTAAAACCATGGATAAGGTAAAATTTTATTTTTTATTAAATCATAACTGTATACATTAATGCACTCATGCAGTTCAATGTGCTCATTTGATATACAATGTGGAATTTTTACATGAAACTGGTTAACAGATATCACCTCAGTTACTTATTTGTTGTGATAAGACATTTATACTCTACTCTTAATAGTTTTGAAATGTACCATAGCATAGTGCACATTATTTTGATTATGAGTTCTGTTGTGGAACCAAGGTGACACAGCTTGAAATATCATCCAAGTGTCTGGGAAAGATGTGGCTAAGGAACACATGGTGTGATTGTTTGAAAAGTTCTATTTTAGTGATTTTAATCTTGAAAGTGAGTTATGTGTGCGACCTGAGACCAAGGTGGATAATGATGACCTTAAGCTGTAGTGGAAACAAATCCATCTCAACCTATGTGTGAATTAGCAGCAAGGTTTCATGTTACTATTCTAACAGTATTGGACCATTTGAAACAAATAGCCAAAGTAAAGAAGCTGGATATTTGGGTTCCGCATTAATTAAGCAAGCATCAGAAGAGAAATTCTGATTTCTCTCAAAGTTTTGCCTTTCCTTTGCCGTCATGACATAAAAAGAACTATTTCTATAATGTTACATGTGATGAAAAATTGATTCTTTTTGATGATAACAAATGTTTGGCACAAGGTTGGATAAAGATGAAGTTCCAATACACAGTCCCAAACCAAATATTCATCAGAAAAAGCTAATGGTGTCTGTTGGGTGGTCCAGCGCTTGTATTATCCACTTCGGTTTCAGGAAACCTGTTCAGTTGATGACAGTGGATGTCTGCTGCACCCAGGTGGATGAAACGATGAGGATGCTTGTGGTTACACATCTGAGATTGGTTAATAGAGACAGGCCAAACCTAGTGGAAGACAACACTTGACCACACGTTGCACAAACAACACTGTTCAAACTGCAGAAGCTGGACTTGGAAACTCTGTTAGCGTATTCACTAGCCCTTGCACCAACTGACCACCACTTCTTCCAGGATATGAACCACCACTTCTTGCAAGGAAAAATATTCAATTCTCAACAAGCTGTGGAAAAGGCCTTTTGCAATTTCATTGCCACTTGCTCTCTGGGTTTTACTGCCGGCATAAACGAAGTACCATTAAAGATGACAAAACTATGTTGATGAATGATAATGCTTCATGTTTGAGATATAATAAACTAAACTTTTGATTTTAAATCATATATTTCATAATAAATTGAGGTAAAATTCACAGAGCATAAAAGAAACCATTTTAAAGTGGATAATTCACTGGCATTTAGTATTTTCACAATGTCGTGGAACCACCACCTCTATCTAGTTCCAAAACACTTTCATCAATTCAGGGTAAAAGTCCATAGTATTAAGTACTCCCCTCTCATTCTCCCCTCCCCCAGTCCCTTGCAATCTATTTTCTGTCTCTGTGGATTTTCCTATTCTGGATGTTTCATGGAAGTGACCAAATATGGCCTTTTTGTGTCTGGCTTTTTTCCTTAGCATACTGTTACCAGGTTCATCTATGTTGTAGCTGTCAATGCCTCATTCCTTTTTATGGCTGAGTAATATTTAATTGTAATGCTAGAGCACATCTTGTTTATCCTTTCATTCGTTAATGGACTTGGGCTCTCTCTACCTTTTGGCTACTGTGTTGCCATGAATGTGCGTATACACGTACTTGCTGGAGTTCCTGTTTTCAATTCTTTTGGAAATGGGAATAAATAAGCGAGGCAAACAGGGCGATTTTAGTACATACTAAGATACTGACTGACAGATATAGATGGACCCCAAATTCTGGTTGTTGAATAATTAGCTGTTCCAGGGTGGACGTAAGAGGAGGACCCCCCCCCCATCTTCTCTCTTTCTCGTGCCGTTCAGCAGCATTTGATGGTGGAGTGGAGCTACAGTTCCTTCTATGTATTCTTACAGACCTTGTGGGGAAAATATATTGGAAAAATAATAAGACAGGAGGAAAAAACATATTTTTCCCACTGTCCTCACTGCACAAATTCTGAGTTAAAAAGGAAACTTCTCTCAGAAAACTACAAGGATTGAATCACAGGAATTTGTTGCCTGTCTATTGAATTGAAGACAGCAGAACTGAAGTGATTTCTGCTCATTTTTTAACTTGTTACCCCCTAATTTCATCATTACACAGGGTTGAACATAGTCAAAGTAAGTGAGAAGAGAACAATTTTCACCCAGTATAAAATACCCAACTCAACAATAAAATAAACACCCTTGCCTTTACCCCACGGGCACCTGGTATAGCTTTTCTCAAACAACACCCCACTGGTTTTTGGGGAGGCCCTCTCCTTCATCGTAAAGTGGCATCCTGGAAAAATTGTTTAGGGTCTCTGACTTCCAAGTGCTAAGTGTCAATAGATAGACGCCATCCTCTGGAAAAGCAGGCTAGGTGAGAGTTCCGCCTCATTCACAGCATGACTAATTAGGAAACTCTGCTTGCTGGTGGGCCATTTCTCCAGGAAAAACTGCCTGAAGGACAAGCAAGTAATTTGCTTAAGAATCACAGGTTGCAAATACAGGCTACTGGGTAAATTTTAATTTTAGATAAATCATGAACCATTTTTTGTTCATGCTTTGTAGACATGCTTTTTGTATAAGCATGTCTACAAATTTTAACTGGGTGTCCTGGGATTTTTATTTGTTAAAATCTGGCAAGTAGTGAGACCACCCTAGGCCCGGGTCATTTGGCAGATTCATGACCCAATAAATGGTAGCTCTACTACTGAAAGCCAAGTGTGTTTACCCTGACTTTAGAACCCACCGAATCTCTATTGCTGTGAGCTGCCTTCTATACTTGAGCAACTTTCACGTGCAAAACCCATGTCATGGAGGATACAAAGATAAAAGATAATTCCTAACTTCAAGTTATTTGGCTTTTCCATGACAAGAGAAAAAGTTTGGAAGAATTGTGTAGTAGAACTGTCTTCTCGAGGGCCTAGTGTGTGATGAAAGCTGAATCAGTTTATACTGTAGGTGGCATTTAAAATTTTAAACCAGAAACTTGGCATGGGACACCCTCCCCCCTCCAGGGAGGCTGGGCTGCACACTCTGGGCACTCTCGGCAGTCCCAGCCTTTTGCTACCACTGCCACTGCCATGGTGATGCCTGTGGAGCCACGTGCAACACCAACTGGGCTGAGCCTCACAGGATGACAAGCAGAGCTGGAGCCGCAGGAGCTAGCTGGGACACCATTCTAGCAGGAATAAGCACATTAACAAGTCAATGCCAGGGTGTGTTTGCTTGAAACTAAACTTTTATCTGCTGAAATAACAGGAGGAAAAAATATGAGGCCCTTAACAGCATCAGCACGAGGCAAGTTTCCAAGATGGCAGCTGAGGGGATCACAGCTGCCAACTCCAATGGCTTCCCTCAATACAAGTCAGAGGGGACCTTGATCGACCTGAGCTAAGGGTTTTCAGAGATAAATGTCAAAGATGTCAAACTACTTTCTCCTACTGTCTTGCTAGTAGCTGCCCTGCACCATTTGGAAAAGCAAAGACATGATTGTGATCAAAGACTATTCTCTAGCCGACTGCACTGCCCTGCAGTTCTCCAGGGGGGCCCATTTCTACGTCTTAGACATGTCAGGCGGTGAGTGGTGGCTCCCATGCAGCAGCACCAAAATGGGCTCCATCCCTCCCTCATGTGTGCAGCCCTGGAACTACAGGAACTCAACACAGAGCAATAGTGGTGCCATTGACAATCTTGTGGACAGCTCAGACAAAGTCCCCACAGAGTTAGAGCTGCTTGGGGACTGGCCGAATGACAAGAAAGGCTTGGGCAGAACATATAGTCCAACAGGGTCCAGAGAAACCTGCTTCTGAATGGGAACATGCAAATGATGCCCCACGTGGATAAGTTGAACCCCCAAAGCACTGTGGATTTGCTCCTTTTTGATGTTGGCACATTCTCCTTTAAGGAACACAGCTCAGTGACCCTGAACAGCATCTCCTCGCAGAGCAGCTGGTCCAGCGGGACAACCCCTTCTTCAGGAGCAAGCACTTCTACCTGTCAGAGCTTTTCAATCTACAAAGTAAGTCTGATGTCCCCACATCACTGACGTTTTTCACGGGGTTAAAATTGCCTGTCCCCGAGCAGTTTCAGACCCAGAGGGATTTCCGAATGCCTGCTGAGCCACGACAAACTGGCCTGGTCATGCCATGAGACTTGGACTTGCTTGGCCAAAGCCCTGCTGGGACCTGGCTGGAAATCAACAGTGACAAATTCAGTAGCATCAGTCCCATATTAGAGGTCCAACTCAACAACGTGGGAGTAAAAAACTTTATCATCTTCGAGATAAAAGTTTCAGCAGTGGTGAAAAATGACCTTTTTAGCAAAAACACAGAGGCCCTTCAATGCCTGAGGAAGGACTCAAAGGAAAGGCTGTATGACTCCATCCCATTCACCTAGAGCTATGAAGACACAATCCAGGTACAGCTGGATAGCCTGGAAACCTGTCTGTACCTGGCCATTGTTGCACATGGCCAAAACATTCTCTACTCTTTCACTGTTTGGGATTTCATACAAAAGGCAGTGGGTCTCTGCAGCCCCAAACACATCCACTCATCCTTCAAGACAGTGGTGACTATCTTTGGATATGATTGTGTTCCAAAGATACTCCAGGCCAGCAAGGTCATGTCCTAAGCCCCCAGCCCTGCCCTATTGGCCTTTCAGTTATGAGTAAGCATCAGTTTATTTTGTCTAGGCCCCAAGATTTCACAGTTTGCATGTTTTCTAATATAACAAATTACAAAGAGTAAGACAGTGAGAAAGCCAAAGTCATGCAAGGCTTCCAGATGAAGCTGGGCAAGGTGAGCTGCCTCATTTTTCCCATCACCTCCCAAAACCCCAGCAAGGTCTCCAGCTTCATGCTGAGGATGCAGATAAAAGATCACCAGATGCCCATCCTGACCCAGTTTTGTGTCCAGACTCCCCAGTCACTCCCCCAAAGGGCCATCAAGCTATCTGGGCAAAGGTGGTTTCTCAAAAAGAACAAAGTCAGCAAAATCATTCTGTCTCCTTTCACTGCCACTACCAAGTCTTTTATTTTTTTATTTTTTTGTCTTTATTATTAAATCAAGCTGTGTACAATAGTGCAATCAAGGGGTCCAATGTGCTGGTTCATATACAATCTGAACTGTTTTTATCAGACTGATTAACATAGCCTTCCTGGTATTTTCTCAGTTATTATATGAAGACATTTGTAGTCTGCATTTAGTAAGGTTCAGGACTCATCCCATGTCCAGCCTCAAATTCTGCAAGTTGCTCGAGACTGTGATGTGACAGAACAAGAACCAATGCCTGCCGGAGTACGATAAGGGTGGCAGTGTTGCTTTGTTCAGTGAGGACTGGATCAGGCTCAAAGGACACTTCTGGACCAAAATGGTACATCCGGTACTACTGGGGCAGGGTGGCCTTGTGTATGCCAAGAATGTACTGGTGGTTGGGAAGGCCCAGACCAGCTTGTTCTTGGGACCAGGCTGAGCACCTTGGTGTTGCTTAGGCCCTGCAAATTCCTCACCAATATCTATGTCTCCATGAGGACCTTGTGCATAGAGAACGTCACTGATACTCTGGGCTGTGTGAATCTGCTGTTCACCTTCTGCTGGGTGGAGCCGGACAGGGAGCCCACATAGGTGACATCTGTTCTGGAGAAGCTGAAGGAATGTGTAACAACACAGAGAACAAAGACTAGAAATAGTTCCTGAAGGAGCTTATGATGACCTTGCTGAAGATGGAGTACCAGGGCCTAGTGGTCGGGCTAATTCCGGACTTAATGCTCCTGACCACAGCTATCCTACCAGGAAGGTAGGGCAGCCTTGGGGAAAGCTGGCCAAGGTTTCTAAGCAGCAGATGGAAGCCTATGGATCTGTCTATGGAAACAGGAATGGGGTCATGGATAACAAAGCCATGTGGAAACCTGCCTATGATTTCTTACTCAGGAGAAGGGACACCAGATCAGGGACAGCTACTGGGATGTCATCTGGGAGCTACAGACAGGCCTGGACAAGATGAAAAATCCTATCACTCGATACATTGCCAACACCTCACAGGGATGCCAATCCTGGTGAACTCCTTGGACTCTGAGAGGAGCCACCTTTAGTCCTGGGGACCACGATGACTTGGTGATCTGAATGGGTTTCCTCCTACCTCTTGTTCTGGAGCATGGGCTCCTGTCTGCTCTAAGTACCCTGCTGTCACCCTGGGGCTGCAGAGGAAGGATAGGGCAACTGCTCAGACTGATCCCAACTGGACCCACACCCAGGGGCCAAGTCTTCATGCTTCACCCTCTCCCCCTTGAAAAGAGAGGCCTGATGGAATCGTCTATTGTTGGTCATTGCCAATCAAATAGCTTTCTATTTGTTAAATATAAATTTAAATTTAAAATCACTTTTATAAAGGATGGAGGAGGGGACATTTGAAAAAGGAATCTAATTTTTTATGAACCATGAAAGTTAATAAAAAGAAAAACATTAGGAGTGGCTGAAGTTGTTATGTTGTTTCAAGGTCATTTCAAGTTATGTTACAGATATATATAGGCATTTAAAGGTCACTGGGAGCATTTCTGATTCCCATACTTTGCATTTCAACACTCAGCACAGAAGGACCCTTTTTTGGGTGTTGGGCCTTTTCCACTCCCTACTTGTAAAAAGGGAAATGAAATGGGAGAAGTGTCTTTTCAATAAATGGGTACACCCCATGCCATTCTTTCTGAGAATGCCCCTAGGTCCTGCTCCCTTTTATTTTTATTGTCTTCTGTCTTTGCTCTGCTGTAGTCAATGATCTTCCACAAAATGTGTGAATCTTTGGTGAGGTTTTGGGGCCAGAGTTAAATTCCATGTTAATAATTAGGTGCTATGAAATGTTTCTGTCAATAGAAAGGAAAGCAGCCAGGAGGTGGCAGTCTTCATGGTCTCTGCCTTTGTGCAGTTAGTCACTCATAAGAACAGCCCAATTCATAATTGCTAAGTCATGGAAGAAGCCCAAATGTCCATTGACCCACGAATGGATTAGTAAATTGTGGTACATGTATACCATGGAATACTATGCAGCCTTAACGAAAGATGGAGACTTTACCTCTTTTGTGTTTACATGGTTTCATTTTTCAAATGAAATGTACATTTGTTGAAAATACATAAATGGCAAATGAGCATTTGAAAAGATGTTCAAATAATTACAACGTGTAAGAGTGAACATCTTCTCAAATACTCATTGCCATTTATGTATATTTCTTCTGTGAGGTGTTTCTTCAGATTTTTTGGCCCTTTTAAAATTGTGTTGCTTTCTTATGAGTTGAAAGAATGCAGTGTATATTCTTGATTCAAATTTTTTACTAGATATGCCATTTGAAAATATTTTCTGCAAGTATAAGGATTGTATATTTTTGCTGTATATTATGAGATTTGTTCTGGTTTATTTCTTCTTCTCTTTTCATATTGATGTTTCATTTTCTCTACCATTATATGTAGATGTTTATTTTTCATTACATTTTTTATGCCTTTATCAAAGATCAGTTCATTATTTTGGCAGGGAAAATTTCCTGGATCTTCTACTCTGTTCTGTTTATCAACATGTCTATATTTGTGAAAATGTCATGAAGTCTTGTTAAGCCTGGCATTGCAGTAGGTCCAAACATTGGATAATATGAGTACTCTAACTGTGACCATCCATTTCAGAACTTTGCTGGCTATTCTAGATCCTTTGCTTTTTCTTATCAATTTTAGAACCAGTTTACTAATATTTACAAATAACTTGCTAAGTATTTGACAAGGATTGTTAAATCTTTAAATAAAGTTAGAAAGAAGTGGCATTTTAACAAAATTGTTTTTCAGTTTATGAACATGTAATATCTCTCCATTTAATTAAACCATTATTGACTTCATTCTATGATTTTTTTTTCTTTATATATAACAGACACCTATGTTCTTAGGTTTATAACTAAGTCTTTAATTTTTTGTGTGGTGCAATTTTAAATGGCATATGTATTTTAATTAAAATTCTTTCCTGAAAGTATACAGGAAAGGAACTGACTTTTTAATATTGATCTTGTGTCTTATGACTTCTATACACATTAATTCCAGGATTTATTTCTGTTTTTGTTAATAGATTTGTTTATCATCTCTATATATTTTATTTGCTAATAAAAAGGGCTTAAACATCTTTATTTACAACTTGCATTCCTTAATTTATTTATCTTTTTTCATTGTATTAGCTAGAACTTCCAGAAAAATAATGAAAATGAGTGGCAAGAGAAACCATTTTTGTCTATTCCTTCTCTTAGAGGGAAAAGTTCACTCTCTCATCATAAGGTTAGGGTTAGGGTTAGGGTTAGGATATTGTGTTGCTTCCTTATGAGTTTAAAGAATGTAGTGTATATTCTTGATTCGAATCTCTTACTAGATATGCCATTTGAAAATGTTTTCTGCAAGTGTAAGGATTGTGTAATTTTGGTGTATATTATGAGATTTGTTCTGGTTTATTTTTTCTTAATATAATTACAGAGACTATAGAAGACTGCGCACCAGGCTTATAGCAGCAGCCAATGGCTCTTGAAGAAGGCATTAGAAGTGAGACAATCTCCTACATGGTATGGAGATATTTTGCAGCCTAGAGACAAGGTCTCAAGCAGCTGCATGTGTTAATAAGACATTAGCAAGCAAGTGTTATACTTTGTATCATTCATAGGGCAACGGTTTGGAAGTCCAGCCCTGGTGGAAAGAGCACTTAGCAACCATTAAACATGTGAGCCTAGCACATGGGCCTCCACTTCTGTGGTTTGAGGCTTCAATAAAAGGCAAAGAGAGAGGCCTCTCAGAGAACAGACACCCACCCCTCAGAAGCATGTACCTTCAATCCATGTCCTGGATGTTTTTATTTGTGTGGTGACGATGCCACAGCAGGCACCGACAAATGGCGTAGTTGGCAGGATATAATAGAATCTGGACCAGGTTATGGACCAAAGAGGGAAATTACACTCAGAGTAATTGAACCATTGACAAATGGCAAGAGGGAGTTTCAGCCAAAGGGGAGCAGTGCTTGGGTTAAGTGTGACTTTTGGTCTCTTTCAGCCAAGGGGGGAGCTGTGATTGGGTTAAGCATGAACTTCGATCTCTTTTAGTCAAAGGGGGAGGCACGCTCAAAGTAAGTGGGACCTTTGGCAAACAGCAAGAAAGGAAAGAAACACAACAAAAGGAATAGCTCCACTCACAGGACCTTTTGGCAAACAGCAGTGTGTATGTGGAGCCATTTTTTTCATCTCGGTGATGTGTCTGTGTTTGTTTGTCTGTTCAATTGTGAGAGCTCATTCTGTAAATCAAAGGAATTCCTATGAAGCAGTGACCCCTTTTGGCAAACAGTAAAAAAAAAAGAAACCAAGGAGGAGAAGCACTGCTCAGAATAAGCAGGACCTTTGGCCAACAACAAAAAAAGAGGGTTTAATTTCGTTAACAGAAATTAACAGTAACTTAAAAGAAAGAGCCTGAGGCACAAAATATAAAGAGTTTATTTGATCCAAAGTAAGAACAAATGCCTGAACGAATCAGAATTCAGATTAAATAGTCAGAAGATGGGTTAAATAACCTCAAAGTTCAAATCACTAAATGTCATAATTGTGGGGAGCTAGGGAATGTGAGAAAAGAGGGTTGAAAAGGAATAGAAATTAGAATATCAATGGGAAGGGCTATCTCTCATTTAGTAATCAAAAGGTCAGGAGAAAGTAAACTCCCAGGGGTATGCCTCAGGGGTAAAAAGGAGTTCTACTGGGCAAATCAATGCCTCTTCCAGGTTGATAGGAGTGGAGCACCTTTGCAGCAGAAAAACTATCATTCAGGCCCAACCTGGGGCCCATGGGCAAAAAATATGAGTATGGGGATTCAAACAACCTATTTCCAATGGACAACTTTTTATGTCTGAATGGGAACCTTATAATGTGTTAAGCTAGTAATGTACTAACAAAAGGGTAAAGATTTTGCTTATATCATTATAGAACATCAAGAGAGGCAGTGGCTGTCTGCCTGCTGGATCCAGCCTCGACACGCGCAAGAAACCTCGCCAGTCTTAAGGATTTTCTAAGTAACATCTAATTATGTGTCTGTAAATGTTGATTTACTAATTAGTTGATGGATAGCAAAACACATCTGTGACTAATGTTGCTTGTGTATGTAATCTTTTGCAGTAGTTTGGCTTAGCATGTCAGTCTTATGCTAAACATAATTTGAGGTGGATATAATTTAAACAGAATGAGAGACTTAAAATACTAAGAAGTTAAAAGTTTCTAGCATAACTGTCTTGAGTGCATTAAAAATGTTTTCGGGGTGGCTTCTGTGGCTCAAAGGAGTAAGGTGCCAGCCCCATTTATGAGAGGTGTTCAAACCCAGCCACAGCCAAAAACTGCAAAAAAAAAAAAAAAAATTGTTTTCGGATTTATAGGATGTGTCAGCCTCAGCCAAAAACTGCAAAAAAAAATGTTTTCAGATTTATAGGATCTGACCAGGATATTAAAAGGACAATTAGAAAACATCAAGACCAACTCTAGATCTGTATATCTGGCAAATTAGAGAAAAGAAATTCCTTATAAGATACAAACTACCAAAGCGCATTTCAAAGAGACCATTATTTTAATTCACTGTGAAATCTGGACCAACCTTCTCTGAGGAACCTCTAACTGCCCCCCTCATATCATTGTCCAGTTTCAGCAGGAAGTAGCTTGGAGTGGTCAGCATCCTTTTTCCCAATGGCAGTTGGAGCTTCTATTCAGAGAGGAAGGATTGATACAGGATTCCACCCTTTAGGGAATGCCCCATTATCTAAGCCTGGGTGAGCTCAGCATGCATGCAACTAGGCTCTAACAAGATCAGGAACAAAAGTAGCCAGCTTTTGAGATGGTTGATATGTGAGGTAAATCCACACCAGTAAACTTCTTGTTCCTGGCAATGATTGGGTTGACATCAGTAAAGGTGAGAAAATTTCATTTGTGGAACCTATATGGAAGCGATCACCAGTCCTCTCACCCTTAAGAGTGTAATCTATCACACGAATTGAAATTATAAACACCGTCAACTGTGTGGCTACTCCTTCTCCTTTTTCTTCTGTGAGGACCCTCACTGATTTTGTTGGAATAACTTTGTTAATTATTTTGTGCTTTTTGTTTTTCTACTTAGCAGTAAGGAGAGCTACTCACTAAGAACAACAGGCAACTGTGGGTCTCTCCCTTACCCTGTACAAAAATATCTTAAATGAAATGAGGGGGACATGTAGTAGACTGAGCACCAGGCTTATAGAAGCAGCCACAGGCTCTTAAAGAAGGCACTGGGAGTGAGACACTCTCCCAGCCAGCAAGGAGATGTTTTGCAGCCTGGAGACAAGCTCTCAAGAAGCCGTATGCCTTAATGAGATAAGATCAGTAGTAGGGCCATAGGTTGGGAGTCAATCCCTGGCAGAAAGAGCACTTAGCAACCATTAAACATGTGATCCTAGCATGTGGGCCCCCACTTCTGTTGTTTGAGGCTTCAATAAAAGGCCAAGGGAGAGGTTTCTCAGGGCTCTGGGAGAACAGATGGGAAGCCCACCTCTTTCAGGCATGTACCTTTAGTCCGTGTCCCAGCTGTTTTTATTTGTGCAGTGACAAGGTGCCACAGCAGACACCAACAAGAGCCCTCTTTTATTACTAGTTTGCTTTGAGTTTTTTGTTTATCATGAATGAGTGGTGCGCTTTGTTATAAGCTTTACACATCTGTTAGTACGATCATGTATATTTCTTTCTCTCATTTTTTCATGCAGATATTATCCACATATGTTACAATTTAGTAGTTTAGATGTATAAACTACATCTAACTGTATATTCAGTGGTATTTTTTGGTATATTTACAGAAATATGCAAGACATTATTCATTCCAAAACATTTTTAATATATACCTCAAGAAGAAACCTTTCACCCATTAGTAGTTATCCATACCCTCGTCTCAGTTTCTGGTAATGGCTAATGTACATACTGTGTCTGTAGATTTACAAATCTAAGATGTTTTATATAAATGTGGTGTTTATGTCTTGCTTCTTTCATTTAGCTTAATGTTTGCAAGTCTTATCCATGAACTTGCACTCAAGTTACATACATCATGAGGATATGGTTTATACTCAGCAGTTCAATTAGTTGATGTTCATCTCAGCTACCAAAAACTCATTAATTTAAAAATAGGTCACATGTTACAATTGGTTCTATGAACCTATTAATTTTGTTAGTACATCACAGAATATTCCAAGGAAGTTAAATGACATAATTGATGACAGACAAGTAGAGCAAGTGCACAAAATTAGATGCATACTTTTCACAGCAGAATCATAATGAAAGAACAATTAAACCTGATGTTTGGCTAGAATATCAGACCATATATGTCCAAAGGCATTGGAGTTTTCCCTGATTTTCTGACACTTTTTAAATGTTATCTTCAAGTTCGAAAGGATGGGATTAAAAATAAAAAAATTATTTAGGTTAAAAAAGTAACACATGTCATGGTTTTACAATTGAGTTTGACAACTTGCCACCTTGTGCTTATATTGGCAGGCAGCATTGCACAAACAACTCTGTAAGGTTTTATCTTCTTAGTATATCAGTGTCTCACAGCTGTATTCATGTTGCCATGTGGCAATGTTTTGCTGAGTGTCATTCATTATTGTCGTTGTGAGCCATCAGGAGAATGTCAGGGTTTAAATTAGAACAATGAAAAAACATTAGTACATTTCTTGTTAACCTTGGCAAAAGTGGAAGTGAAATCGGGGACATGTTAGTCCAAGTCCATATGGAGATGAAGAAAATGGCAGTGTCCAAATGAATTAAATATTAATGTGAGGGGAAAGAAAGTGTCATTGATGAAGGATATCCAGTAATGATCAGAACTGAAGAGAATACTGTGAAAATTCATCAAAGGGTATGTCAAAATCATCAGCTGACTGTAAGAAGCATAGCAGACCAAGTGAACATAACAAAAAAAAGGTTAGGAAAATCTTAACTGAAAATCTTGGCATGAAAAGGTGTGGCTCTTCCATCATAAAAATGCACCAGTTCTCATAGCACCATCTGTGAAAGAATGTTTAGCCAGTAAACAAATAACTGTATTGGTACACCTTCCTTACTCATCTGATCCAGGTTCCCAATGACTTTTTCTTTACCTGTGGATAAAGAAGAATAAAGGAAGATATTAAAAGAAAGACATTCTGATGACATTCAGGACAGTAAGAATAATAAGACGACAGCTCTAATGACCATTCTAGAATAAAGAGTTCCAAAATTGCTCTGGCAGATAGACAAGGTGCTAGCTTCAGTGCATAGCTTCCTGAGGGGAGGACTTCAAAGGTGGCCATGGTGATATTCAGCAGTGAGATATGTAGCACTTTTTCTAGGATGAGTTCATGAACTTAATTGTCATACCTCTGAGATTTACACACACACACACATATATACACACATACCTACATACACACAATTAATTCAGGAAAAGGTGTGGTGAACAAATCAGGAATTCCATTTGTGTCTCCCATGAAGATATAAATGCATCACAACCTGGATTAGGCTAGTAGACTTTGTTTTGGAGGAAAAACAAAACTCAGTGGATCTGAAAAAGTACATTACCTCATCTTTTGTCGGTTATCATTATAAATTTTTTATTAAGAATCCACCATTTGAAAACTCTTTACAATGTTTGCTGTATAATTTGCTTTGATATAAGTCTAAATATGTATATAAATACATATAGTTTCTATAAAATTTTAATATATTTGGCATGTTATTGACAGTTCTAAGAAAGCAGAGCTTAATTCTCCAAATTTTCATGATAAAAACTAAAAACAAAACCCCAAAAACAAAAAAGTAAGTGTAAAGAATATTCCCCTCGAACCTAGAAATTAGGATTTTAGTTGTTTTCATTAATAAAATATGTCAACATTCCAATTATGTGTCTTTACAGAGACCAAATGCGATGTTATACACCATATATTTGAAATAACATTCATGAATTAAACATCTTTTAGATTATCCTTCTTTTACATATTCTGGGCCCAACTCAGTAGCTTAAAGTAAAAGTTTGCTTCTGTTTAAACTCCCAATTTGCTGGCATAAAAGTTGACAATATCTCCGGAATTGTGATGTCAACAGACTTCAGTAAATCCATGAACAAGAAGGATCTTTCCTGCTGTTCTCATTGACAGCTTAAATTAATAAATGATAATGATCAAACTCATGTTCAAGATTCCAGGATTCTCTCAGTCTAAAATCTCTGACAGATTCTGCGAAATAATTTTGTTTTTACCTCTATCATTCATTTATGCTAATCTAGGTAAGTAAAAAGTTACTCAAAAAATGCCAAACCCAGAGTTCTTTTTGGTCTTTACCTTTCAGGAAACTCTCAGAAATAGTCAACACAGCCCACTACACTTTACTTCTTAAAACATGCTTTTTCTCTTTTCTTTTTAATTTCAGGGGGATAAAAACAAACAAACCTGGGCATCCTCATTCCATTTCATCAATCACTCTTCCTACTCAAAATTAATATTTTTTAGGAGTTTATTATTGCCTCTATCTATCACTTTACTGTAAGACTACAACACAATTGGTTCATTCAAGGTTCATTTTGAGACATCTTTTGGATCACAATTTAAACCATTCACATTAATTGAAACCAATGATAAATCTCTAGAAAGTCCAGTGAACGTTTATTACTTTTATTTGTCTTTTTGGAAAGAATCAATTTTTTGTTAAATTTTATATTATACTATCTATTTAGTTTTTTGTTATTTTACCAATTTCTTCCCTATCTTTATTGACATAAATAATTTATTATTTTATAAATTAATTTACCATTCATTTTCTATATTGCTATAATAAATAGCTGAGGTTTTGATTTAAATTATTTTTAATTTTTTTTTACATATCCTTATGTGCTTTTAGTCCTACACATTTTTTTCCCTGAAACATGACTTCATCTGCATTGGACATATTTTATTATATATTTATTATCACTCATTTATAAATAGTTTTAATTTTTATTGAGTTTTCAATTTTATTTCATGGATTATTGCAAAGAATATTCATTAATGTTCATTAACTCTAGCCTCCGACTGTTAGCATTATTGGTGTGCTTTTTAGAAGAATATTTTCGTTTTGTTTCATTTCTTTTGGTCATCTTTTAAAGTTTTCTTTTTTCTTTTTTTTTCAGCTAAGCATATATTTTTAATTCCATAAAAAATAAATATTACAAGGAACTTGCTAAAGGATCTCCCCACTTGGCAGAAAGAGCCTAAATCACTTTATTATTCTCAGACTTGAAAATATGCAGCTCACATATTTGGTATAACATTTATTTTATAACAGCTGTACCTTTCTCACCACAATTACAGAATCAGAGATATGACACAGAGTTATTGGTCATTTAATAGACTCTAACTCTAAATTCAAACACACACACACACACATCTCTACTGTATTCTTTTATTCTTTTTTATTTTTTTATTCTCACCTAAGCTGTGATTGATTTTGCAATATGTTCCATGGGGTGATGAGAAGAATGTGTATTCAATTTTATTAGGATGAAATGTTCTATAGATATCTGTTAAATCCAGTTGTTAAATAGTTAAGTATGAATCTAAAATTTCTTTACTTAGCTTCTTTTTGGAGGATCTATCCAACACTGCTAGAGGAGTATTAAAATCTCCAACTACTATGGAGCTGGAGGAAATCAAGTTGCTCATGTCCATTAGAGTTTTTCTTAAATTGAGGCGCATTCTGGTTGGGTGCATAAATATTAATAACTGAAATCTCATCATATTGAGTAGTACCTTTAACAAATATGAAATGTCCATCTTTATCCTCTTCTTTACTTTGGTTGGTTTAAAACCTATATTATCTACAAATAAGATTGTAACACCTACTTTTTTCTGTTTTCCTTTTGCTTGGAATTTAGATGACCATCCCTTCACCTTGAGTCTAAATTTATATTTTAAGGTAAGATGAGATTCTTATATTCAGTAGATATCTGGCCTGAGTTTTTGTATCCAGTCAGCCAATCTATACCTCTTTAGAAGACAATTTAAACCATTCACATTAATTGAAACCAATGATAAATCTCTAGAAAGTCCAGTGAACATTTTTAATCCTTTCGTTACTGTGGAAGTTGAAATTTGATACAAATTTCTGGGTGAGTTTACTTTTGTGATGGAGGATTGCACTGGTCATTATGGAGGGTAGGTCTGAGAATATCCTGGAGAGCTGGTTTAGTTATAGCAAATTTCTTCAACATGTGGATGTCATTTAAGTATTTAATTTCTCCATCATAAATGAAACTCAGTTTAGCTTGGTACAGGATCCTGGGTTGAAAGTTCTTTGGTTTTAGGAGATTAAAAGTTGATGACCATTCTCTTCTAGCTTGAAACGTTTGATCAGAGAGATCTGCAGTTATTCTAATATTCTTCCCATTGTAGGTAATGGATTTCTTACGTCTGGCTGCTTTCAGAATTTTCTCCTTCATATTAACTTTAGTGACCTTAATTATAATGTGCCTGGGGGATGACTTATTCAGATTGAGTCATGCTGGGGTTCTGAAACTGTCTGGTATCTGAATTTTGGAATCTCTTGACATGTCTGGAAAGTTCTCTTTCATAATCTCATAGAGAATAGACTCTGTGCCTTGTGATGCCACTTCATCGTTTTTGGGTATCCATATAAGGTGAATATTGGTTTCTTCCAGTTGTCCCAGAGCTGTCTGAGAGAATGATCTGGTTTTGCCTTCCATTTCTCTTCCTCTTTGGAAGTTTGGGAGCGTTTGAAAGATTTGTCTTCCATGTCAGAAATCCTTTCTTCTGCTTGCTCCATTTTGTTACTGAGGAATTCTACTGTATTTCTCAGATCTTTGAGGGCTGCAACTTCTTGTATCAATGTGTCAAAATCTTTGGTTATTTTGTCTTTGAACTTGTTGATTTCTTGAGACATATTTTGGATTACTGCCTGAAATTCTAATTACACCTTTTCCTCCATTCCACTGATCTTATTTGCTGTCCAGACTCTGACTTCGATTTCTGACATCTCAGCCATTTGCTTATGCAAGGGATCTTGTGCTGTATCTACCTTGTCATTCCTTGCAGGAATTGATCTACTCTGATTATTCATATTGCCAGAGTTTTTCTGTTGATTTTGCCTCATGATCATTTTTCACTGTTGCTTATGACCATCCTCAGAGTTGGGGAGGTTTCTCTTCCAGATCAGACCCCAGCAGGATCACTGTGTTGTTGCTGGATCTTTATAGGGAGTGACCCTGTGTAGCTCCTCTGGGACTGCCCCACCCAGGGAGTTCTGGCTGCTGGGGCAGCTCTGGAGTGTGGCACACACAGATCAAGCAGCAGAGCATGAGATGGGGCACCCAGTGGCCTTTGCAAAGCTATCCTGTGCCTCTCACAGCCTCTGGCTGGGAGGAGGGCTCCAGAGGGAAGGCACAGGTCCCACAGACTTGAGTCCCTGGCCAGATGGGCAGGGCAGGTACAGAGGCAGAGAGAGTAGGGGAAGAGACGATGTGTGGCTCTCGGAGTTCCTGGCTTGGGCAGGCAGGCGGAGGCCTGGCAGGTTCCTGGTGGAGTCCCTGGCCAGTGTGGGTGGGAGGCAGAGGCCTGGCAGGGGGGTCCCAGCAGAGTCCCTGGCCACAGCAGGCCAGGCAGCAAGCCGATACCCAGTGGAGTCCCTGAGTCATGCAAGCAGAGGGCAGAGTCCCAGAGGGCATGGATCAGAACCGTGAGGGGGTCTCAGCAGGCAGCAACCTAAGGCCGGGCTGAGCACATATCGGTGCCACAAGGGAGTCCTGGCAGACTTCCTGGCCGCTTTTGGTGGTGGGCTAAGGTCCATTGGGATCTCATTTGGGGTCATGTGGGAGTCCCAGTTGAGTGGAGAACCTGGCTGCTGTGGGTGGTGGGCCTGGGGAATGGATTGGAGTTGGGCATGGGTCCTGGTGGGCGGCAGGCCAAGGCCTGGTGGGGTACAGATTTGTGCTGGGTAGGAGTCCTAGCAGACTTCTGGCTGCTGCTGGTATTGGGTCAAGGCCTGGCGGGCTGCCAATGAGGGCCTTGTGGGTGTCTCAGCAGAGTGGAGTTCCTGGCCGCTATGGGTAGTGGGCCTGGGGCACAGTTTGGAGCCCAGTCAGGGATCTCAGTGGGCCGTGGCTGGGCAGAGCACAGATCGGCCCTGGTGGGACTCCCAGGGGACTTCCTGGCCTCAGCAGGCTTAGGCCCAGTGGGGTGAAAATAGGGGCACATGGGAATCCCAATGGAGTTTCTGGCTTCTGCTGGCACCTGCCAAGGCCCGGTGGGGGTCCCAGTCGAGTTCCTGTTCACTGTGGAAAGTGGGCCGAGGCCTGGTGGGGCATGGATTGGAGCTGTATTGGGGTCCCGGTGGCATCACTGGCCTAGGGGCTGTTGGGGGCTCATTTGGGCCCCAGAGTCTCTTACCTGGTGGGCTGCCTGGTCCAGCAGATAGGGAGGGTGTATCCTCATCAAGTCCTCCTCCCTCAGTTTCAGCAGAGGTCAGACTTCTGGTGAATCAGGTAAGGGGGGAAGTGTGTCCCGGAAGTTCAGAACGGTGGAAAACTTTAGTTCAGTTTTTCTGCCTGAAGCTTGGTTTCTGGATGTTGCAGCTTGCCTCAGAGGTGACCTGCAGTTATCACTTCTTTCTCTCTGGGCTGGGCTCTCAGTCTTTAGGTCAATTGGGCAGTTTCTGGAAGTTATCTTTCCTTTTGTACAGAAGCCTCTGTTGGAAGCTGCTTCCAGTCGACCATCTTGCCCCTCCACTGCCCAAAGTTTTCTTTTTTCATTTAAGTTTTCCATTATGTACAATATAATTTCTTGTTTCTTTGATTTGATGTCTTATTTCAATTTTGAAAATATCTGCTTTCATAGCTGCAGGTTATGATTCTAAAAGAAATCACTGTGCACTGTTTTCATAAACTTAGGGTAGGAAGAATTTTTGAAAAGGATAAATATCTGACTTACAAATGTGTCAATCCATTTATCATGTCTTCAACTCATGCTCTTTTTTCCTGGGTTTTTATTCTTTTATTTTCTATCTTAGTTCAATATGAATACTATTATTTGATTTATTTTCTGGTAACCTACTTCTTTCTTTATCATTGCTCAATCTGATGTCCAAACTTATCAATGGAAATATTTTCACATATCTATTTGAAGTATTTTAGGTTTCTGATGAGATCATTCAAATTGTCACCTAATTTAGTGAAATCAATCAGATATTTTGAAGTCCATTTCTTTTAAGTCCAATATTTGAGTCTTCTGTATCCCATATCTATTGTTACCACCTATCTTTCAATTTTTCTGTTCCGTTTTATCTTTTTAGATTCCCAGTTACTGTTAGTCAAATGCAAATCATTGTGAATGTAGCATTGCTTGGATAACTTAAGAAAGTGAATGATATTATAATGGGTAAGAGGGATTTGCATTTGTTTCTAGCAGATGGTTAAAATAGTGATAGATAATCATATTGCACTCCGAGATTGATGACACAATCCTATCATTAGGAAAGCTGGTCCAGACGTTCAGAGTAAGAATTAAAATCTTGAGAAAACCTGTTCTTTAATTTTTGCCTGCCATAAGACTATCAAAACTCTGCTTTCACTTCAGATCTCTACCACTGATTTCCTACTACCTTTTCATCTCCCATGCATCAGCTTTAGAATCAGTATGTGGTAGATTTCTAAAAAATAAAACTTACATAGTTTTCAGAAAATATGTTTTCACACAGAGAGAAGACTGTGAGTTCATCAAGTGAAAAGTATTAGAACTAATTTACTTAGCTTATGAAATATTAGGTCTTTTTAAAATATCAATCACACTGTTCTATAATAAACTTTCAGGCAAACTGTTACTCTAAAATCTGAAAAGACAGATAAATTCAAACTCTCAGCTTAGATCTGTTTCCCTGGACCAAAAAGCTCCTGGAGCCTTAAACTGGTAAGAATGGTAATTTAGACAAATTGCTGGAGGCTTAATGTGGCATGACAATGGGTATGATAGTCTGACACTTCTGAGGTCTGCCATTTTAGGGAGACCCTATACTTCTGTGGGCAGACTTTATTTATAGGAAACCTACCATATTCTCAAGGAGAAGATCCAAGAAAGAATCCCTTCAAGGTTGTGGCTGGAGACAGGCTAGGCAGGAGAAGAGTTATTGATAAGAAGTAATCTGAGGCTTCTCTGCAACAAAGACTAGAACTTCAGGAAAAAGACCTTACTGAAGTCATGCCCAGAGCAATGAGAGAACAGCCTTTCTTTCCCTCCAGCTTATTATCTTGCTTAAGTATAGTTAAGTGTGGCATAATAATGGTTTGATTCAAAAGACCATAGTGTCTTCATACAATGGACTCACAAGATTAAAATCGACCTTAAAAATTTCTATCATCTACTCTTGTCATAGCCATTGTTAAGTGAGAGCATGACATATTACCATGTGTTTGTGGTGACACTGCTATAAACAAACCTTCTGTGCTACCAGTTATATATGTAAATTTGGTATAATAAAGGAAAGGTTTGAAAAATAGCAAATATGTTGTTAAGAGTGGAAAGTAGCACAAAGAATTGGACCAAATTTAATTAATAGCAAAGATTTAATAAGTCATCCACAAGCAAATAGCTGCCACCACAGACTTGAGTTTAAGTAAGGAAGTTCTTCTCCTTTTCCTTCTCCCTCTTCTCCTTCTTCTCCTTCTCTTTCTTCTCCTTCTCCTTCCTCTCTTTCTTCTTCTTTTTCTTCTTCTCCTCCTTCTTCTTCTTCTTCTTTTAGACAGAGTTTTACTCAATTCCTTGGGTAGAGAGCCATGGCACCATCATAGCTCAAAGCAACCTCAAACTCTTGGTCTTGAGCAATCCTCTTGCCTCAGCCTCCCAAGTAGGAGTAAGTACAGGTGTGGGCCACTATGCCTACCAATTTTTTTTTCTATTTTTAGTAGACACAAAGTCACTTTCTTGCTTAGGCTGGTCTCCAACTCCTTAGCTCATACAATATAGCCAATTTAGCTTCCAGAGTGTTAGGATTACAAGTGTGAAAGATTGTGCTGTGCCCACGAGAGTTCTGCATTTTTCTGAGTCCTATTTGATGAACATGCAGGTGTTATCCAGGGTTTGATGTATGTGCAGCATAATAGGTGGTGTGCATGCCAGTCATAACACAGTAACTCATGAATTATGTGTTTTAAAAGACCAAAGTCATCTCCTGGAGGGCTTGTGAAAGGTCATATAACTTTCTGCTGTAAACATTCTGTAACCTGGAAGGAATGTTAAACAGAACCAGAAGAAACATAGGGAATCTTATTCTTTGCTCAAATAATGTCTAGACCACTGGTTATCAACTGTGAGTAGTAACCCCATGGTAACAATGAAAATACATCTGGCATATCCTGCATATTTACATTACAATTCATAACCATAGCAAAATTACATTTATGAAGTAGTAATGAAAGTAATTTTATGGCTAGGGATCACAACAGCATAAGGAACTGTATTAAAGGGTCGTGGCATTAGGAAGGTTGAGAACCACTGGAGTAGACTGATCACAGGTAGAGTGATAACCACCAATAAGTCCTATTTGCTTAATGAATGTTCAGACACATTGGAGGTAAAGAATGATGAACAGATGTTTCACAAAATGTCTCTTTAAATTAACCCCACTCCACCTTCATTGCCTTGTAGTCTGAGAAGATGCAAGGTATAATTTCAATTATTTTAACTTTATGGAGGTTTGATTTGTGTCTGCTAGGAAGACTGGGGACCAAAGACCCCATTCTTGGCAAGGTAAAGCACCTCCTGAAAAAATAAAGGAAAATTAAAAAATAAGCTGAGTGAGTCAAAATAAAGAAATGTCTGCTAGTTTGTATTTAAGCTATCCATTGCTAGCAAGCTTCCTTCCTTTTCTGAAATTCTAGGCTGTTGGGGATACAGTTTGCAAACACCCTTCCTGGGTTTGTTAGCACTCCAGGAAAAATGGTTATAGAAGAGCCTAAGACAAAGACCTAGAAAGATATCTTAATTAGGTCATTACCTGCCTAGTAAATAGGCAAAGCAGATAGGCATTGTGGAGATTTGCATAAGCCTGGGGCAGAGATCAAGGAAGTAGCTCCAGTCCTGAGATATGGGCAGAAGAGCTTATATCCCTTATTGCAGAGGAAAATCCTCTGTGGTGGTGATGAGAGAAAAATTCCTCCCTCCTGCCAATTCCTCAGAGGAGATTAAAGCTGGTGGCATTTTACTCCACAGGGAGATAGTGGAGTTTAGCATCTCCCTAGAAATCTGTGTGTGTTATCTCAAAAGCAGGAGGCGCTCATAATACAATGCTCCAATTTCAGATTTCTGAAGGCTATTCTTAAGATTATCAATAATAACAATACTAGCTGATATGCTCAATCAGATAAACTGCTGTTGTCTTTGTTCCCTCCCTCATCTTACCCTCTGGGCAAATAGACTTCAATAAGAGCAGAGTGGTGCAAACACAGAATTCCAAAAATGGGCAATGGACCCCTGAGTTTCCACTTTTAATTCTACTCTAAGTCTCATGTAATTCTACTCTAAGTCTCTTTCTTTACCATCATTTCTAACTCTATATTACTTCAGTTGGTTGCTGTCAGTATACACAGGTCTTAGCAGACCCTGCTTCTCTGGCAGGACCCCAACATTTTGTGCCCAATGTGAAGCATGACAGTATCCTAGTATATGGCCTGTACTGAAGTATGTTCCATGGGATGACAAGAAGAACATATATTCCTTAGCTTTGGGATGATGTGTCCGGTATATGTCCATTAAGCACAGCTGTTCGAGGGTCACATTTAAGTCCCTTACATTTGTGTTTAGTTTCTGTTTAGAGGATCTGTCCAGTTCTGTCAGAGAGGTATTAAAGTCCCTAGCTATTATAGTGTTATAGGATATCATATTTCTTAGACCAATTAAAATCTGTGTCATAAACCTGGGAGCATTTAATGTGAGTGCATAAACATTTATAATTGAAATTCTCTCTTCTATATTGTTCCTTCGACAACTATGAAGTGACCATATTTGTCTTTTATAAATTTAGTTGCTTTAAATCCATTTGTATTTGAAAATAAGACTGTGACCTCTCCTTTCTTCTGATTTTCATTTGCCGGAAATACTGTTTTCTAATGTTTCACTCTGGATCTTATTTTGTCCTTTGAGGTTAGTTGTATTTCATGGAGGCAACATATAGATAACTTTTGCTTTTTTATCCCATTCACCAGCCTATGCCTCTTTAGTGGGGAATTCAAGCCATTAACATTTATTGAGAGAATTGATAAGTGTGGCAAAGTTCTATATATCTTATTTTGTGAAAGTTGTTGCTATAGCTTTATCTTTTGTGCCATTGTTGAAAATGGGTTTTATCCTTTAGTTTCTGGGTGTTTATTTTGCTGGTGATCCATTGTGATGTTCATTGTGGAGACTATGTCTAAGTTTTTCCTGTAGAGCTGGCCTTGTTGTGGCAAGTTTCCTCAGTGTTTGCATATCAGCAAAAGATTTGATTTTTCCATCTATTTTGAACCTTATTTTAGCAGGATACAGAAATCTGGACTGAAAATTCCTTTTAAAGAATTTTAAAGATCAATTACCATTCTATTTTGGCTTAGAAAATTTCAGGTGAAAAATACACTGTCTCCCTGATGGATCTTCCTCTGTAGGTCAAATGACACTTACGCCTGGCTGCTTGCAGAATTTTCTCTTTCATCTTGACTGTGGACAGCTTCATTATAATATGTCTTGGAGAAGCTCTGATTATGTTGAGATGACCAGGAGTTCAATATCCCTCTAAAAGAATCTTTGATGATACTTGACAAATTTTCATTTCTGATATACTTCAGTAGGGATTTAATTCCTTTGGGACATTCTTATTTCCCTTCAGGGATACCTATACTTTGTATATTTGAATGCATCATAAAGTCCTGTAATTCTCTGAGTGAAAATTCTATGTTCTCTTTTTTTTCTGCCTCTTTAAGTACCTGGATTAGCTCAAGAGTTTTATCCTCTAGCTCTGAGATTCTTTTATCTCCATGGTCTAATCTGTTATTGACACTTCCTACTAAGTAAGGATAATTTTCAAAGAACACAAATTATACCTCCCATATGATCCTATAATCATATCACTAGTCATCAACCCAGAAGAAATCATTCTACCATAAAGACATTTGCACTAGATTGTTTATCGCAGCTTAATTTCCAAGATGTGGAAAAAACCTAAAAGCCCATCAAACCAGGATTGAATTAACAAACTATGATATATGTATACCATGGAATACTATTCAGCCATGAAAAGGATGGAAACTTTACATCTTTTGTATTAACCTGGATAGATTTGAAATACATTCTCCTTTGTAAAGTATCAGAAGAATGCAATAGCAAACATCCAAAGTACTCAATACTAACATAAAGCCAAAAGATGATTTAATACACATCTACATAAAGAAAAACTCAATTCAATTCAAATTGAGGGAAGGAAGGGAGGAGAAAAGAGGAGGGAGAGGGATTGGTGTTTTCTCACTTAGTGGTCATCATATAAGAGTATATGGCACACCTTTTCCATGCAGGACAGAACCACAAGACGTACTCTACCTAATAAATATAAATATCATAAACTAATTGTTTGTATCCTCACTTTAACATGAATGAAAACACAATAAAACAAAAACTAATAGAATAACATTGTTCCTACATATACAAAAGATAAATAAAATACAATTGCCCCACTGTCTGAGGGAATCATAACCTGTATATATGCCCAAGATAAGTCATCAGAGGAGTAGGAGAGTGTTCTTCAGGTTTTAAATGATAGCTCAATGAAATTATGGGACGATGTCAAGAGATTATCTTCCCCTGGAATGCTGTGGGCATCAGGACCATTAACTATAGTTAAACAACAATAGCCTAAAGCTAAAACACTTCCTCCCTGTCAAAGCTCCATATTTCTGCTCATACCACTAAGCAGATAGGAAAGATTTAAGACAATAGTATGACATCCTCCTCATTTGCCATAAAATTTTAAAAGTTCTCCTTTTCTTCAAACCACTTGTACTCAGGGACAAATGACAAACTTTTGGCAACAATATCACGTATAATTATATATATTTTACACGACACTTGACAATGATACTAAACAACTATATTATTGCTTTATGTATTTATTTACTATGATGTATTTTCTATCATTTTGGCAGAGTGTATTCTTTCTAATTATTAAAAAAAAGAAGTTAACTGTTAAATAGCTTCTAGGTAGGTCCTTCAGGAGGCATTCCAGAAGAGAAGTCACTGTTATCAGCTATGTTACTACCCCTGAAGAACTTCCAAGGGAATAAGATGTGAAGGTAGAAAGCAATGATATTGATGATCCTGACACTGTTGGCTAGGCTAATGTGTGTGTGTCTGTTGGTTAATATTGACAAATAAAATTTCAAAGTAAAACAACAATAATAACCTTTTAAATATAGACAAATTTATAGAATAAAGACCTAAAGAAAATATTTGAATGGCTATAAAATGTGTTTGCTTTTTAAACTATGTAGTATTGTGAATGAAAAAAATTTAAAATATTAAGTAATTTGAAAAGCAAAAAAGTCACAGTAAAATAAAATTAATGTTTTATTATTATAGAAAAAAATTTAATTTAGTGTAGCATAAATGTATAATGTTGATCAAGTCTACAGGAGTGTATAGTAATGTCTTAAGTACTCACATGCCCACATCATTCACTCATTGACTTCCCCAGAGCAACTCCTAGTCCTACAAGCTTCATTTATGGAAAATGCCCATACAGACACAACATTTTTTCATCTTTTATAGCATATTTTTATTGTTCTTTCTCTATGTTTATATACTCATATATTTAATGTTGTGTACAAATACCTATAGTATTTGGTGTTGTTGTACAAGTTTGTAGCCTAGTGACAAAAGGCTGTACTATATAGTCTAGGTGAATAGTAAACTGTAGCACCTCTTTTTGTGTATGTACACTCTATGAGTTCATGCAATGATAAAAGTGCCTAATAACACATTTCTCAGAAAGTATTTTTGTTATTAAGTGAAGGTTACTATAGTAGGGTAAGCCAAACAAGAAACATCAGACAAGTTCAGACGTCAAAGACACAATTCTACAAGAAGACTAAGACTTAACTGGAGGATTATAGAGCAATTTCACGTCTCCCATGACTGAGCTCCATACTAACAGAGCTCTATTATAATAACAGTAGAATATAGTATAAAGAGCTATGGGCACTGACACTTTCTAAGCAGTACAAAGAAAAACAGTTGAAGAAAAGCAGGAACAAATACATTAGAAGAATTTTAATTCTCTTGAATATGAGACAGAAAACATGAAACAAAGCCCATCTCCTATTTAGATTAATATAAAACATCACATTAAATCTAATCTCTGATTCTGTTGCTAGATCATCACGCCTGGTTAACAGCAAAATATTACAACGAATGCTAAAAGTCAAGACAAAACACAGTATAAAGGGATAGAATAAGCATCAGAATTATACTCACATATAAAATAGGGAATTTAAAATTAGAAGGATTGATTAATAAAGAGTTCTAATGGAAAAAGCAGACAATATATAAGAATAGATAAGTTATGCAGGCAGAGAAATAGAAATTCTTTGGCAAAATCAAAAGAAATGCTAGAAATAGAAAACAAGAACAGAAATAAAAATTCTCTCGATATGCTCATCAGTAGACTGAACATAGCCAAAGGCAGAATCAGTGAGCTTGAAGACAGGTCAATAAAAACCTCTCAAACTGAAAAATCAAGGTAAATAAAAGAATTTAAAAAAATTAAAACATCCATGCATTGTGAAAAATTATCAAAATATATAACATACTTATAATTGAAATTTCAGAAATGGAGAGTAAACATAGAATATATCTGATATTAATGGCCAGAATTTTTAAAAAATAGGAACATGTGAAACTACAGGTCCAGAAATCTCGGAGAGCACTAATTAGAATAAAACTATAAATATTTTAACTAATTATGGGATAAACAAATTTCAGAAATGCAAAGACAGAGAAAATATCGCATAGGAAGCTGAGGGTAAAATACAGTTTGGCTACATAGAAAAAATGTTCAAATGTTTTCCAGCATTTTGAATATAATATGATTGTGTTTATTTGCATATTATTTCTTCTTGGGAATCATGGAGCTTGTTGGATCTCTACATCTTCAAATTTTCATCATCTTGAGAAATACATAGCTAATGTTTCTCCAAACAATTTTGGGCCCCAATCTAATTCTTATTTCCTTCTGGGACTCTCTCTCCATTCAGATAAGTGGATCTCTTCTTGTTTTACTGAAATCTCTTATCTCGCCTGTCTTTTCCTCCATGTTGTATAAATTATTTTAATCTGTGTTCAAGTTAAGTGACTCTTAATACTGCTATTAGCCCCATCTATTAGATCTTTCATTTTATTATTTTTATTTTATAGTTCTAGAATTCCCATTTCTATTCCTTAGTTTTCTCTCTTCTTAGATGATATTTCCTATTTGTTCATTCATATTGTCTTATTTTAACATGTTTTTCTTCGATTCTTTGATCTTCTTTATAATAAACTGTAAGAAAGCCTTTGCCTGCCAAAACCATTATTTGTATTGTTGTATTCAGATTGTATTGACTGCTTTTATATTTTTCTTAACTGTATATTGTATATTCCTATTTTCTTGTGTGTAATGATTTGAGGGTCTACTGCATGTTTTGTATACAAGGGTTGCCTGGAAAATATCCAACCATTGTGAATGTTATTTTTCATTTTTCATGGCTGGATACTTTCCAGCCTTCCTATGCTGAAAAGATTCTCAGTTTGTCATGCTCCCTGGGAAAAATTTTATTGTGTGTTAAACAGGTATTAAATAACAAGTTTATTACCTCAAAACTTCACAAGAGTTGTTTTTATGCTTTTCAGTCTAGTTCTGTAGAAATTCCAATGCATTTGACTACTTTCCTTAATTCATTGTTAATGAAGTGCCAAACTCTGTTTCTCTTGTTCCTGTTTGACTTGCAGATCCTTCTCTAAGACCTGGTTCTTGTTTTTTGAGGCCCTTGTTTTACCTTGAATTAGCTGGATTCAAAGAAGTTAATAAGACATTAGAATTATCTATCCATTCTGGATGAGTCAGAACTATGAGGTCCCCTAACAATCTTCTTCCTTCAACAATGTTAATCTCTGACTTCTCACTACTGTTCTCATGTTCATGGTAGTTTCCTAATTCCTCTGGTCACCTGAAACACCTCCCTCAGCCTTATCAAAGCCCCCCATGAACTTCTGGAGCCTCCTCTTGCTGAGCTCCGTGGTCTCTGATGTCCTATCCTGTGTCATCTAGTTCTGTGTCCTTGGCTTTTCAAAACTGTCATGAATCACAGGGACTCCATTTCCTCAAGGCAGCCAGGAATTACCCCAAAGCAGAGAGCTGAGTAATCATGGAACAAACCTCTTTCCTTCTTCCCTCCCTCCCTGCCTCCATTTCTCCTTACCTAACTCTTTCCCTCTCCTCCTCCTCCTTTCTCTTTCCTCCTCGTTCTCTTTCTCTCCCTCCCTCTCTCTCCCCCCCTTTCATTTGCCCTGTTTTCATGTGAGGATTAGTGACTCTTTTTAGAGTCATTATAGTGACTGAAGCATATTAAGTTAAACACATTTGCATGTGTGGACTAAATGAATGACTTGCTAAAATATATGATATAATCTCTAATAATAGAAGGATTCATAAAAAAATCAATCTGAGTTATATTTTTTGGGAAAAAAGTGACAAATAATATAAAATTAAATTATCCTTTAATTAAATGATATCTTCAGTATAAACTACAGAGGATAATTAATTGAATTATGTTTTTTGGAGGAGAGGGAGTTTTGTCAGGTCACTTGGAGACTGGAAAATGATGAGCCGGTGTCATTGGGAAATGAAAGGAAATTCAAACTTCCACTGAATGACGTATACTATAATGCGGACAGACGTTAGATATGTGGAATATCCCAGATTAGACTTGTTCAGTGCTAGCAATTTGATTTCTATTTATGAGCCCATAAAGAATGTTTGTAAGATATTAAGTAGATGAATAAAGCGATGCAGAATACAACTTTTAAGATTGTTGTTTTGATACTCCCTGAATATTTAAAACTATATTATTTCATGTATAAAGAACAAGTTATACAATTAGTAGGAGGAAAATTGTCGCATTGCATTATCCATACAGAGACACCCATGGTTAAAATATTGGTCTAGATACCTTCCATAATTTAATCCTTGAGAAACTGCATCTAGCCTTCTAGTATATCATCTGTAAGATCATATTAATAGATCTGTAGTAAATTTTATCATTGAATTAATATGGAATTCAGTTTAGAACAATTACATAGAGCAAATATAATTAAAATAGATACACCCTGGGGATTAATATGATGTTTAATTGAAGAGTTTCTATTTAGCCACTTTGAAATTTCCACAAACCAAAGGGCTATAATAATAATTGATAAGGTTTTATTGTTTTTTAATCTTTTGATTTGAAGCTTTGCCAAATTGTTCTTAAATATATACACAACCCTTTTTTTTCCCCTAGAAAACAGATGTTGAAAGAATTAAGCTTGAAAAGGTTATAAGAGAAACAATATTGCAATGTTAGCTATAAGATCTCTGCTGTGAACAATGTAATACTCCAGAAAGAAAAGTAATGATGTGAATCTCCTTGGCTGGGGTATGGGAACAGCAGGCAATGAGATGAAATGTGGCAATTGCAGGTGATAATCCTGCTGTCTCAAACAAACTCTGATGGGAGAAGAACTTAGTTCACATTTATATACCACACTTACAAGATGTAATTATTGCTGTTATTTATGCCTACCAGTCTTAAATCTTTCTAACACAATGAAATAACTCATTTTTGAGATATGTATCTTTCTAAACACTCTCACCTTCCTCCTTGTCACTTTTAATAGTGTTTTAGCTAATGGTAATGAAAATAGGGCTTCTTTACAATAGTCCAAACTCTCCCTAGATTAACCAATTATTTAAAATGTGTTAGACCATTTTTCAAATATTCCTGAAGGAAAGAAGATTTTTCTGCTTAAGAAAAATATATCACTGACTTATGATGAGAAAAAGGATATATGATTAAAAAATCAATTTCTTTCCTATAACCCTCCTGCAAAAAATTCTAACACCTAAGTAACGAAACTACTAACCTGCTAGATTACCAATATACCTTTTTATATTATCAGATGAATAGTGATGGATATTCACTAAGTGAGGAAGTAGTGTAGACCCAGATAGTAGTCTTTTCTGCTGGAAAAGTATAAACATAAACCAATTAAAAAGGAACTAATCTTAGTTAATGCAAAATTTTGTATTTGGATAGAGGTTGTAAGCATGATATAATACTCATTTGCTCAAACAAGTATCTTCATAAGTAACTCAAAAGTTTCACAGACAAGCCTTACTTGAGACCAACTGTGTTACATGAAAACCTAAAAATGAAACCACAAGCAAACAAAATATAAAAACAAACAAACAAGAGACAACAGCATGGAACAACTCTTTATAACTCAAAGTGGAGTGCTTTTTTGTTTTAAGGCAATTTTGTTTTTGGTTCCATCCTAATAGGTATGCAGAGCTTAATCCCCTTCATGCCCCACTAATACCACCAATGGTTTAGCATTGCTGGAAGTTTACCAGATTTCATGATATATTCTTTTGCCAGATTTCATTCATTTACCAGATTTCATGATATATTCTTTCCTGCTTGCATCTCTCTTTGGATGGGTAACATTGACCCTTCACATTTCAGCATAGAAAGCCCCAGAAGGTATACACACAACACTGATCATGCTCTCAAAATACAGCCAAATCCAGAATCTCACTTTATAAATGCTTGTGTATAACCCATCATGAAATTTTTTAAAAAGTTAATTGTTGGAAAGAATCCATTTGAAACATTAATATTAAAAAAATTAATAACTCTTCCTGTGGATAAATGAATGTGTATTTAAAAAGATATCCAAACTAACTGAGCAGAAAGGACTCACAAATAAAATCTTACTGCATGATTGAAGTAACAAATGATTGGAAAATTCTGAGCATGAACACATATATCTGAAGCAGAACTCTAGTCACAAACTCCCACTCTATGGCTCCATTTATGACGGGTTGGCAAACTATCGCTCACTATCTACTAATACAGCTATCACTGTTCCTATAAATAAAACTTCATTGGAACACATCCGTGTCCATTAATTTAGGTGTTGGCTCTGGCCGCTTCTGCACAGCAGCAGGAGAACTGAGTCGTCACCCCAAAGACCGTATGGCCCATATAACTTAAAATGTTTTCCCTTGCATAGGGGGAAAAAAAATCCCTGAATTGGTATTACCAACCTATCATGAATCACAATGAGAGGCAAAAAGCTACGTAAAGTCCAGAGACATATTATTTTAGCTACATTTTTCCATAACATTTGAAAAGTTCCTTCTATTAGCTTTGTCTGTGTATTTGGGCATTCTCCGTTCAGTTCCACAGGTCTCTAACACTCTTGTTTAACATACACATTTATGTCTTGTTTATCCTACCAACTTTAGTCATTTACCTTGACCATCCACCTCATGAAGGAATCTGAATATCTTGATGTAGAAAAATAATAACACATGTAGCATGATATAATTAACTTGAATATATAACATGTCCATGCATGTGATTTAAGACATAAAACATGCAGGTTAAGAAATGAAATTTAGATGAAATGAGATATTGATTTACATTGTACTTATAGTTTAGGCATTGATAAATTGAGAGTAAGAGTAATTCAGTTTACTCAAACAAATATGTACTGTGAACATTCTCTACTTTATTTCAATCTTCTTAAGATATTACTTTTATATCAACTGTCATTTACTTTACTTTCCATGTGCATTTATGATATTAGCCAGGACTACTACATCATCTGCTGAATGTACTGTGAGCCAAGGCCATCCCTATTACCAACACAGGACTTCACTATTGATATCTTCACATGCTGTCTAGTACAGAATGCATCATGTCATATGGTTAGACTGACAAAAGAAAATATGACCAATAGCCAATATAATAATAATTGAATTTTCAAAGAAATAATGTCCCTAAAGCTATGGAGCACACATTTGCAAGCTAATTTTCCGAAGACTACCACTGGGCTCAACAAATAGAACATTATTTTCTTTTGTAATTTATGGCACTCCAATTACAACAATATTCACTCTTGCGTTTCTTTCTCTCATTTTTTCTTCGTTATTGAGACAGTATCTTACTTTGTTGCCCTTGATAGAGTACGAGGGTATCATAGATCACAGCAACCTCAAACTCTTGGCCTCAAGTGATCCTTTTGCTTCAGCCTCCCAAGTAGCTGGGGCTACAGGTACCCTTGACAATGCCCGGCCATTTTTAGAGATGCGGTCTCACTCATGCTCAGGCTGGTCTTGAACTTCTGACCTCAAGCAATCAAACCACCTTGGCCTTCCTGAATGTTAGGATTAGAGGCGTGAACCACTGTGACCAGGCTTCATTTTCTATATATCTATCAATGACCACCTCCTTAAGTTGACCTGCTTTTCATAGACCTTATGTGCACCACATGTACGTATCAATGCAGTAGAGTTAGTTCCTTACGTTGATCACCTCTGTATGTTGACCAATTTGTCAGAGTCCCTTAGGTGGTCAAGGGGATCCACAGTATACAATATAATATAATATTATGCATAACAATATAATAAACTGCAACATGATTGAATATGTATATTCTATATTATAAGTAATATGTCAAGTTGCTAACATTGTTATTACCATCATAAGGGAAAACTAAATTCTTAAAAATCAAGAAAAAAGGACCTTCAGAATAGATGTGCATCTAACATTTGGTGAAAGGAAAGAGAAAAGCCTTTTGTCCTTCACAGCTATATCTCAGTCTGTTTATGTGTCTCTACTACACTACGACTCACTATTTGCTTTTGCTTTTTATGTGGTTAAAAATGTACTGAATGTACTGAAAGGAAAGCTCAAATTGCATTTCTTAGATAATAATTATGTGTAATGGAAAATCCTAGCAAATGGCTTCCCCATCAGAGATTAAATGTGTATTAGAGAAAATTTATGTCAGAAGAGCATCTTGGACTCAAGCCATAAGACATCCTAAGTAAAGAGAATACATATATGAAGTAGCCTATCACTGTTTCTTCCTTTCTTCTTCCCTATAACATATAGAACATGCTACATAAGATTTCTCTTTGAATGTGCCACTGGCACCTCAGATATAACACATCCAAAATATTTTTAACCCCATTAACCATTAATAATGAAGTTCCTTTTCCACCATCTTTCTCTTACTAAATATCTTCATCCAAACAATTGTTCAAGCCCAATTCCCATGATTTACTTGTGATTCTACTATTCACCTTTCCTCAGCATCTCATCCAATTCAACCTCCTGAATATCCTGACTTGTCTCATCTTCCTATCTTCACAACTGGCCCAAACGTCCATGTTAGTAACTTCTCTTGCCTGTGCTACTGCAATACGCTCATACTAATAACTTCTGAATCCATTATTCACATGGAAAAGGAAGTGACTTATTTAAAACAAAAATAAGACCATGTGTCTCACAAGCCAAATAGCCTTTAGACTTAATTAAATAACCACAAAAAAATAATAGTACCTGAAAACTAATGACTACTGAATACTAATGACTGTATTCAATAGTAGCTTGGTGAAGATAGAAGAATGAGTCACTTCTAAAAATCCTTCAGAATTGTTCTATTCAATTAAAAAAAATAGGTAAAGTCTCTGTATGATCTCAAAGACTCCACATCTATGGTGGTAAGCCTCCCCCTCTGATTATTATATGCTATTCTTCCTCCTTCATTGCTCCACTTCCACGAATTGATTCTTCTATTAGCCGGAAAAGTTTATTTCCAACACATTGCTTATGGATGCAATTTCTTCTGTTGTAATGCTTCTCCCAGACTCTTACACAGCCAAGCTTTCTCCTTCTTTATGTTTCATCTCAGGAACTCTGTCCTTATGTGTGTCTTTCCTGACCTCCCTACAGTAGCCCTTCTTCTCCAAAAAAAGTAAAACATTACCTCATGTTATTCATAACATAGAAAACTGTCAAATGTCAGACACACATCAATTCTGAAAAATAAGAACACTAAAATCATTTTGTTTACTTATTCGTTTATTTTTCTGTGTCTGCCTCTACACCTGAAATACAAACCCTGGGATAAAGATCTTGCTCTTTTATTGACTACAGTATCCCAATGGATTAATAGAGCCTGTTTCATAGAAAACACTCAATTGTTTTTGAGTGTCATTATTTTTGAATAAATGAAAACAAATCATAGATTATCACCAAATTAAATGAATCTGTAGGTCTATTAGGTAGTGGCGTTAAACAGATTTTTGATTTGGTGCTGCTGAAACTGTGCTGTGTATGGTAACAACTGACACTAAATGGTAAGAATTATAAATTTGAGAGTTGGATTTGGTGAAGACTGAGAGCCATGTGACTGATCCAGATGTTGGAGCAATCATCCAAATTGCATAATGTCTGCCAATCCTCCAAATTAAAATTGAACAGACTACTTAGTCTTTGCAAAGGATGATAGAAGCTCAAGAAGAAGACCCAGGCTCTACTGCTGAGCTTGGCCTAGACGTAGGGCCAGATTTACCAGTATGGACATTTAATTTACTTGACATAGCCCTAATTTATCTTGAGAAACCCTATTTTTGTACCTTCTGCAAACCACTTCCTGTCTTACACTAAGGGGACATACTGTCCTTCTGTTGATAGGATGCCGTAGGCATCCCAAATCTATTTTAGGGCTCTGTAATTCAGAGAGTTCATTCTATACACCCTCAGACAGATGAAATAACTGAGAATAGAAAGAATCTAAATGAAAAGGAAACACATTAGTTGGGTAGAATGCCATGTCTATGAGTCAACAGCGGGGACTAGGCAACCCTTCCCAGGAAGTTCAAAAATTACTCCTCCATCCCCTCCAGCAGTTCAGTCCTGTAATCCCAAGGCTAGTTTTTCATTTGTATATATATCACCAATGCTTGCCATAAGAGCACCTCTGGCTTAGCCAGATCATTGTATTAGTAACAAGGTGAAGCTTTAAAGGGAATCCAGTGGTCAACTCTAGAAAGTTTTTGCTATAACTAGGCAAACAACAGACCTTGACTTGCCCAGGACACTCCCAGTTAAGTCTGATGTACTGGAGTTATTACCAAAGTACAGTATTACCAAAATTATCTCAAAAGCATCCCTGTTGATTAATGAATTACATTAAAGGCCAAAGAATAACTCATACATAGTGTCTGACCATTTGTAGTTGGAAGATGAATTCAGGTAGTGAAATAGCACATTCAACTCTTAAAAAGAATAATTTAGAAAGCATTAAAGATATGCAATACTGGATTTTGATAAGTAATCACAAAATGAATTGTTTAATAAAAGTATAAGGATTTTTAATAAATTATTTCAATTCTGGCCTTATTATCCTAAGAATATACTAGAAAATGATTATGTTGCAGTAACATTAGCAGTTAGCATTTGTTTAGTGAATCAAATGTTAAAATTTCCTTGTATGCATTATGTCCTTTAGACACTGTGTTGCTATATTGTTTGTTAGCTAAGTAAATTAGCCCTACCCTACTTTGGAAATATAATTATAGTGTTGTGGGAGTTTCACATTTTAATGTGTTCATTTCCTATGAAGAGTTGATATATAGAAGCACTTATGGCCATGTGGGTTTTTTTTTTAAACATTTGCCAAACATGAGTGGATCATATCTAGCAAGCTATAATCTCTCACCTCTTCTGTTTGTGGGTTTTGGTTCATTGATTAGTATTTAGAGACAGCAGTATATACTTCTGGAGATGATCAGGTCTACAAACACACAGTGTGAAAGATTAAACAAATCTCTAAGGAAGAACATACAAGATCTTGGCCTCATTAGACAATCAAGTCAACCACAAAGAGCTTTTCTTCAAAGTTCAAAGCTCTGGTTGGCAGAGCATGGCAATGAATTTGGGGGATTTGAAAATTACATGTATGCATAGATAAATACATACATTTACATATAAAATAGTAAGCATGCATTTATACACATAGACCTTTAATTGCACATCTGTGTATAGAGACTTAGCTTTGGTACTTCAATTACATTAAGTATCATGAACATTAAAAATTCAGAGATCTTCATGTAGCATCTGTAAGTAAATAAAATAAATAAAAATTCTAAGCACTTCCAAAACATTACTGTAAGTAATTCTAAGACATCCAATTATAGCACTTAGTGACCCATAAATGGGCCTAGAAAACATAGTTAATAAGCTCTTATATTTATATGACACTTTTACCTTTTCAAAACCCTTTCAACACATTAGTTCATCTCATCCATTAATTCTCTTATGATGATTTTTGGGACTGTTATCATTCCAATTTTATAGAGGAATCCAAAAGAAAATCATTTTCCCAAATTTTCACAGTGTTCTCTAATTAATAAAGTACTTCCATATACTATTTCCATGGTTCCTGACATTGACTAGAATGGAATCTAATCAACAAAGCTTTTTCATATATAATCTTATTTGGAATCTCCAGAGTGGGTAGGAAGAAAGCAGGAGCTGAGGCAAATTGGGGGCAGGGGTCTTTCTAAGTCACATCCTCACTGTAGCACACAACCCTCAGACATCTCCTAGGAGCATCCATAATAGACATCCTAGAAAGAGATTTTAAAACTGTTTTTTAAACATATTTTAGTAGTCTTATGAGTAAATCATACACTTTACAATAAACAGCTTAAAAATTGAAGGCTTATTGAAAAGTAGTTAGTTAAAACATGACCTAGAGGACCTTGAATCATGGGTTTATCATCCTCTTCCATTATTGCAGTTTGAAAAATAATAAAACAAGTTCTTTTTTAATGTATCCAAGATAGTACTTCAGAAAAATGAGAAAATTGTAGTTCAAATGACCAGGCTATGTAGAAATCTGAAAGAGATTGGATTTCCTAATTCTGAAGGGCCTTGTGCCACTGATTTGTAAGCATGGTAGGATAGGTCAGTTCACCAATATTATGTATTCATTTGAGAGCTCCAGCATATGGCTGAGTCCTACTTTGGTTATATGGAGCAGAGGGTCTTTCGTTGCTTTATTACTTGACCTTCCAGGTGTTCAAGACTAATTTTCTGTTCTGAGAGAGTTTAAGTAGGGTGTTGGCCTATTGGGGATGGGATTTGGATAACGGAAGAGCCTCATTCTCTTCTGTAAGATCTCCAAATAGATGGGTTAGTACTGTTGCCCCATGCCCTTATCAAAAAGTGCTCAGAAGAAGAATTGGATGCCAAACTTCACACAGTTCACTGGCATTTCCAATGGGCTGAACTTCTCCCACATGCGAAGCTACAAATAGGGAGAAATGGTCTCCCTATTTCTCTCTCAAACCCTTCCTGCCAGTTTGTATTAGGTTGGAAGATGATTAAAAAAAATTTCTTAGAATGATGTCCAAATGTTGGCCATTTCTTAGATCAAATAATTTTAAAGGCTGTGTTAAAATACATGTCAATTATTTCCTGTTTCTTGTATGGCCAAATCATTGACTAATTCATATTTAGCTTTCTAGGACGATAAAAAGGAAAACCACTAGATACATGGGAAGGAACTTGATGAATGGGATATCATGTAGATTAATATTTTGACATACTTTTCTATCAGATATCTATTTATTATCTATCCCTATCTGTTCATCTTTCTATCATCTATGTATATGTATCTATCTATGAAGGCTGCTCTCTTAATTTAATCAATAAAATTACAAATACAGTGTATTCCATTAAGCAGGAAATATTTGTCTAAAGAAGTTAGTAAATTTAAGAATTACTTTCATTTATATATTTATGTATGTAATTTGTTAAGATAGAGGACATATAAGAAGTTATATTAATAAGTACAAAATTTGGAAACCATCTACAAGATGAACCAAATTCTTGACATCAAATGTCATGTTTTAATCCTAATGAGGTATCTACATATTTGGAAAACTGTCTAGGCTCTGAGATTCAAAATAATGCCAGATGGAAAAGTGGGTGGGGAGATATTTTTGGGCAAATTGTCAGCGTGGTGTTATCTTACGTTACTTTATTTGTCTATTTTTAACAGTTTTCTCTGATTATAGATATAGTGACAGTACCAGCAAAAGGCAGAAGCATTATTCTCACAGGATTTTGAAACTCTGATGCCATAATAAGAAGTAGAAAACCAGTTAAAAAATTCTAGGATATAAAGGATGTCAAAAGGGGTAAAGAGAAAGCATAAATTCTTAATTGTGTATTATTCACTTCATGAAAGTTTTTGTATTATTGAACATGTATAATTATTTTCCTTGTTGTCACTTTTCATTTAGCATGTACGTACAATATTATCTTGTTCTCAAGATCCCAGTCCGTTATCTTCTCTATTCACAAAATAAAGTGGTATGTTATACTCCTAATAGTATCTTTACTCTGGCTGACTTTTTATCTAGGGTAAAGGCTTTGAATTAGCCATCAAGAGTCACTACTTATTGAAGAATCACAGAAAACACCTTTTTAAGCAACCTTTATGTACCCTCTTACCCAGGCACTAAGTAGTTCTTAAGCGCAATAAAAATAACCACCATTTCTAATGCATCACTCACTATCTCTACCACACTACCCTTTGGTCTCATATTACTTTTCATTATTTGCATGGTATGCATATGGTATTAGATACATTTAATGTCATTAACCCCGAAATTTTTAGAGAACTCAATAGAAATGTAGTTCTGAGCCAGAAAATACTCTAATTGAAGTGTAATCTTCTAAAGAATTTTCATTCACTTGATATGTTATTAGAATACCTAATTTTCTCTCTCCCTTATAATTAGTAGAGATAGTTGATAAAATACAATCAGTGTCTTCTTTGACAACTGAAAATACTGTAGAATATTCAGATCATTGGTCGAAACATTAGTTCTCATTTTGTATCATGAAATGTAATGACATAGGCAATGCAGTTAGAATTAACTCAAGTCATAACAGACCAATACATTCTTTAATAAAAATTCGTTTTCTTTTATTTTTTCTTCCTCTCCTTACAGTAGACATCAGAAAAACTGAGTGCTTCAAAGATGCTGAATTGGGGTTAAGAAACCACATATTTAAAAATAATATGCTTCCATTACCACATAGCATGGTTTCAGAATTGAATAATTGTAAATATGTTTGCCTTAATACTAAAATAAGGTTAGTTTTACAAAATTTATATTTATTTCCAAGTATGATTTATATTTATTTCCAAGTTGCATAATAAATGACAACTGTGAATGCTCTAAGATCATTCTTTGAGAGAGAAAGTGCCAGTTCAGGTTACTATTTAAATACAGAGGCTTTAATAGGGCTCAGAATACTAACGTCATTCAAATAGAGAGTTTTGCAAGGCATTACATAAAGTTTTAAATGTTAGCATTGCATCCTTTAGTGACTGATGCCTGGCATTCACATAAATTGACATGAATTAACACCTTCACAGTTACCTGACAATACTATGTTAGGCAATGTGTGTATAAAGCCTTTTTTCTTTGTAAAGAAGGCTTCCTTAAAATGATTTGATTCACAAAATTCAAGTTGCTAGAGTGAAGTCATTAATGATCCAGCAATTAGCCTCTACTAGTTTCATACCCAGAAGCATGAAAAAAATAGCCACAAAAACTTGTACATATATTTTCAAAGCAACACTATTCAATCTAGCTCCAGGATGAAAACAGTCCAGCTGTCCATCAATCTTTCATTTTTGCATTAGTCATCTCAAGTGTGTAGAAACACAATGATTTTTGTTTATTTACCTTGATCATGTATCCTCCAACATTACTGAACTCCTAAGAACTTTTTGAAGTGATTGCTTAGTATTTCAAACATTTAAAATCATATTTCTGAGAATACATAGTCTTTAACAAAATAGATCCCTTTTTATTTCAATCTATGATTAATTTTGAATATAATTTCCTATATAATGGGATATGTTTCTGTGAGTACGTTTCTCTTTTTTTGCTTTTGAAAAGAGCAACAACAAGACAAGATAGAGGCTAGGAAGCAATGAAAGTTGTATCCTGAAGGAGATATTAAATTATCCCAGCTGGCAAAGCCCAATCAATGGTCAATTGTGTATATAAGGAGAGAGGAGAAAATGGAAAGGTAGGGTCAGGAAGGGATAATGCAAAAAATATGAACACAAATTTAAATTTAGAAATAGTTAACATGAAGATGACATGTCTAGTTAAACTAGAGGATAGGATATCATTACATGCCCAAGGTGCCTGTGATGACAGGGATCAAGATCCATGCAATGGGCTAAGGAGATCATATCATTTCTTTACGAATTCAAGCACAGTACATCTGGATGCTCAGCAGCCACATGGTGTATGGAAACTTGAGCATTGTTTGCTGCCATTTCCCAGTAGCATAAGGGTTATTAGAAGGTGGTGGGGAAGAAGCGTAGGGGAGTCGAATGGATATATAAACACACTAGGTGGAGCTAAAATCTATTTTTGGACTTGGGGCAATGCCTCAGCAGAGTAGCAATGATTTGACTTACAGTTCTTAAAGAAACCTGCATTCCTCTTTGCCATCCCCCTCCCCAAAATTAGATCATACAAGTAATATTAAAATAAATCCGTAATAAATTATACAGAATATTTTCTCTCTGTAGACACCACGAAATTACCAGAGACAATTATTAAAATGAGGAGAGATAAAGAGAAAGAGAGAAAAGGAGAGAGAGCTTGGTATAAGGATATGTGCATGTATGTAAACACACACACAGAGAAAGAGAGAGAGAGAGAGATTTACCTTGTAAACTATGAAAAAAATTCAGAAAAGTCTGGAAACAAACATTTAGCAAAAATCTTGTCCCAAACTCTGTATGTTGTTGTGGCTCTAATAGTGAGATAACCTGCTATTGGGAGCACAGTTAACCGAGATCTCTCAGGATCTATCACCTTAGTCACACAGAGCCCACCCTTCTTGCCACCTGTAAGGGACTAAGTCTAGTATAGTTGCTAATACAGATTCAGGGGAGACATAGGACTTGACAAGCTAGAATTTTTGGCTCAAACATTAACCTAATTCTACCTTTTTTGTAACTGTGCTGTGAATCTAGATTCATCCTCACCAATCATCATTTCTTTTCTCTTCACCCAGGTTTATGTCTGATCTAGCTGCAAAATCTCTCGCTTCCCCCCACACTCCTCTCCCACTCCCAGTAGGTCTTTCTATTGAGTTCATTCTTGGCACCTGTTTCTTGGCAGTCATGGAAACATTGCCTTTGGTTGTTTCACATATGTCAAGTCATCCAATAATCTCAAATCCCTGATATATTGGTGTAATCAATACTTGACAGTTAAAAATTAAAAATTAAATCAGCTAAATGCACACTGCCATCAATCATTAGAGTAGAAATTTAAATCCAGTTTTGAAGTACTTTAATTCCACTATCTTTCTACTCTAACTTTTAAAAGTATAAAGACATTAGAAAATATTTTTCCATAAAAGCATTTACAAAACCTAAAACATATGTGTCTTAGTTCAGGTTGATATAACAAATTACCATACACTGGCTGTCTTATAAATAAGAATTTCTTTCTCATAGTTGTAGAGGCTGAAATTCTGAGATCAGGAAACCCCATGGTTGGATTTTGATAAGGGCTCATTTTCAAGCTGCAAACTGTCAGCTTCTCCTCATGTCCAGATACAGTGGAAATAAGCTAAGAGAACTCCCTGGGGTCTCTTTATAAGGGTAGTAACCCCATCACAAACACTCTACTTTCATAACTTTATCTAAACCTAATTATCTCTCAAAGACTTCAGTTCTTGATACCATAGCTTTGGGAATTAAAACAATAACATATGAATTTGGGGGATACACAGTCAGTCCTCTGCAGTTTTTTACATTATAGTAAAAATTATAACATAAATGTAGATTGTCCCTCAGATCTCAAGTATTATATTTATCTTTCCTCTTTATTTTATGTTAGATACATAATTATTACACTGAAGGAAAATCTGGGGAAATTATTTATATATAATTTTGGCAAGAGATAGATAGTATGGGTCTCTCTATGCTTGGGATTAATGGGAAAATTTTTGGAATTTCCTAAAAACAAACTACTCTTTTGTTTGTTTGTTTGTTTGTTTGTTTTGTAAGACAGAATTTATTCACAGAAAAGAATACAGAAAACATTAAGGCACCTGGTAGAGGGAGAGAATTCT